>CM077160.1:160045016-160253831 GCA_039583875.1 Platanthera guangdongensis | reverse complement strand
TTTCCAGTGCAAAATAAACGAAAGGCAAAACTATATTATTTTCATTCAGCTCCGCTATAGCAATGAACACATATCATTCAACCGGAATACATCTTCCCCAAAATGAACATTAGTCTGTACGAAATTAAAAAATGGTTTTATTTTAGTATTCTAAAACGGAATTGCTATCATAAAATAAATTTTTTAAGTTGCGAAGATCTTACAAAATAGATATATGAATTTTTCTGATACCCCTGATAAAATAAGCGTGAATGTAGTGAATGACCAACCTACAAACAAAATTGAGTATATAAATTAAAACAATTATGTAGAAAATAAATCACACTTGAACAAATGCATATCTTTCACATATTCTGAATATTTGTTATATAAGGAATTTCTCATTCTTCCGCTATGTCTTTACGGTATCTCGACCATACCGGAAATAATGTTGGTAGCGGACAATCTTCATAGATTTTCAAAAGAACAAAGTGGTTGTCATTAACAAAACCAATATTGATGATCATTCTAGAAGGTGGTGGCGCTGAATGCAATGGAAGAAATGTGAATGATTGTTCTCTTGAGTAATGAACAAATTGAACGTTGTAACATGATGCCACTACTAGACCCATATCTGGCATGGACATCCATTTATCCACCAGGATAGGAGTAATATAACAATCTAGTGAGCTTAGTAACTCCAATCTCTTTGTCACTCTCATTATCATGTTGTACAACTCTTCATGTTCACATAATTCTTGGCATAAATTCCCACGCACTTGAACCCAATTTTCCTTCATGTTCATAACAATATTTACCATTCTATATCTGCAGTGACCATCGGTCCATCGCCCATCACATCGGTGATATCAATAATATGTGTTGACATGAATGGTGGCATTTGTGATTTGATATGCTCAATCAAAGTATTTCTTGTGTGGATAACCTTTCTTGCAGCTTTTTCATATTCATCTTTAAAAGTTAATATTTATGGGTTGATGATCAAGCATCAAGACATTCAATACGGTTGGTAGACGTATTATCCAAGTGCAAATATTTATCAATTCTTGCTGAGACGAAATATTCCTTGTACGGGTCAAGCCATGTTGTGGTAACATATGAAAGAACAGTATGGTGCATAACTCCATAATCAGTTATCAACTGATTATATCGCATGTTGAACACATTTTTAGTTATAGATTCTACAATATGTTGCCAAACACCAAAAAAATGTCACACTCTTTTTCGTTTGTGAAAAATTTTTTGCAATGCGCCAAAATATTTCTGCTAATATGAACCCAACATAATAGATTTTTTGCTTGAGGAAATACACACTTGATTGTGTTCATTAAAGCAACTTCCCGATCAGTGACAAAACAATTTGGCAAGTTATTTTCTTCAAAAACACTCTTAAAACACTTCAATGCCCATCAATAGCTACATTCAATTTCGTTTGACATGAAAGCAAAAGCTGAGAAAAAGGACTGATTTGTCGATGTTAAACCCACAATACAAATTAAAGGTAATCGATATTGGTTGGTCTTATAAGTGTAATCAATCATGAACGTATTTGAGAACATATTAGTCAACATAACTGAAGTCGAATGTGCAAAGAATAAACATTCTAACTGATTAGTAGAAACAGTCACAACATTAAAACTAATATATCCATAATCGACAATGCACTTATATAAAAATTGTAGTGGAGTCACACCCTCCAATTCGGCTCTGAGAATCTTTGTTTTTGGTTTAAATTGTCTTCAGTGTTGTACTGTTGTGTGGATTTCTTTTCTTTAGCGACGTTAGTATTTTTCGGGGTTTCACACATGCATTACACATATCCTCAACTAATTTTTTGCTCGCAGCTGCTTAACCTTCCCGCATAAAGGTGTGCTTCTAAATGAACCATCTCATGATTATGAATCTCGTATTCGACTGTAATTTTTCATTCATTTTCTTCTTTTCTTCATCCTGGAAGTGAAAATTTATAATCACATCTCTTTGATCTAGATTTTCGTAGATTTTGCTTTACAAAATTTTTAGGATTTTGACTTGCTCGCACAACTCTATATCTATTGCATCCAAGAGTAACTTTAGGTTTTGCTCTTTTTTCGAGTTTGTCGGCCCTTAGAATGATAACAACAAATCTCAATCCTCTATCAACATATCTAGCTCATGCAATCAATTCTTTCTTAGTAGAAAAACTCATATTTGTTACAAAATGTTCCCCCACATCAACACGTGGTTGTTGAGAAACATCTCTATAAGTCAACAATTTTACTACTTCACTGTGCATTTCACTATAGAATTGATGAACCAACACAAAAAAAATCAATGCTAACTATCCAAAAAAAAAAGAAAAATCACAAGCTGAAACTTATGAACTGTATTACCTCAAAAGTGGGAGATATTGTTGGAGATGAAGGCTCCGACATCTTCAACTAATTTTGGAGGTTGACAGAGAAACCCACGATTTGAATGCATAAAAGACCCTAAAAACCCAAAGACCCTTTAGTTCTTCAAATCACAAAGTATATTTAGAACATAAAAAGTGTAAATACCTGTCAAATAAGGAACCCTAACAGCTAAAATAGACCAACATGCACTTAAAGATGGTATATAAGTAGTTTTCATCAGAAGCCTTTTTTATAAAATCTCAAATGGATATAGAGGTTAAGGAGGAACGATCCTCATTATCAATGAGCAAAATCTTTAAACAAACCCAACTTCTCATTCTTTATCAAACAAGTTGCGGTCTTAAGCAGACGAGAGACCAATGAAAATTTGAAAACTGGTTAGATTTAGTCCTTTAGTCATTTGATCCATAAACTTGAGAGGCAGAGAATGTCTGAACCAATTATCCACGATATTGTATCAATTTATCTTGATGAGTTGGGTCTTCAATTGCATTCGTATATATTTAAAACTGAGAAAAACATACAAAAAAGGAGGATTTGCAATATAAATTGAGATAGCCATCAGTTTGGAAGGGGGTGGGATTCAGCTCATAAAGGATGAAAGAGTTTCATGATATTGCTCATTCATAACCTGATACATTGATGCATCTTTCGTCGCATCCTAATCAATGCAAATTTGAGTTATTCCAAAGGATAAACTTTGGGGGGAAAAGCCGATCTTATCACTTTCCATCTTGAATTCAAGTGGAAGGGTGAGAATTGCAAATGGGGCATACTTATAGGGAAGGTTTTTGTAAAGAGGCTTAAACTATTGCACACTTAATCGGCAGCAAAGAGGCTAAAAGGAAACAATACCAGGCGGTGAGGGGGAAATCGGGGCTTTGCTATCCAGGTGACGAGGAGGGAAACCACACACTTCTTCGCATTTGAGAACGCAATCAAGCGTGTAGAGGTGGGCGATGAGGGAAACCGCACACTTCTATCCAGGCGGCGAGGATGGAAACCGTACACTTCTTCGCACACTTCTCCAGGCAGTGGCGCCGACAGCAAAGAGGCTTCGGAATGGGCGGGGGCGGCGTTGGCGAGCACTTCACATGGTGGCGGATATCGGCCCGGAGGTGCAGAGGTGGGCAATGATTTCTCCGAGCGGCGGAAGATGATATTGGGAGATTAGGGTTGGCGATGAGGGGGCGGCAATTAGAGGTTTTTATTAGGATAAGAAATTGATTTTCTTTTTAAAAGATGAGGCTAAAAGTATCCATAATAAGTCTGCAAATATCAGTGCTTCTTTTTAAAAAAGAATCATTTGAGGTTATAAGAATATAAGGTAATATTAAATTGGTATTTAAATTTCTAAATTATATTATTGACATGATGTGATTTTCACATATGAATGTCGTGATGAAATGCGTATAGAATATGATAGCAAAATGTGATCATAAAATATAAAATTTCAATACAAATAAAATATGATCGTAAAATACGCATAATATAAACGCCAAGAAATCAGGTCATAAATTATATTTGGGCCCAAATAAATGATCTCGTGAAGAACATTTTAAAAAAACGCAAACAAGTAAACCTCGCATCAAATTTTAAGAATGAATAGATATCGCCATCACAGTGGCCCAGAATCTGGAGATTGACCCGGACTAAATTTTTTTCGCAGGTGGACCGCCTCTGCGTCGAGTAAATTGTAGGTGCGTTACTTGCACGAAAATCACCGTGCCTGCACAGCACAGCATTTAAAGGATATATGGTCGTATATTTCAACATCATAATTTCAGCACGATTTTTGAAACATCTTATATGACTAATTATATCTCATACGGAGCGAAAAAAAACAGCTAAATGAAGCTCCTCTACTACCATCCATTGTCTCCACTTATTGTATTATTATTATATTTATTATTTATTATTATGATTATCTTATTATTTTGTCTTTTCCTTGAAATTGAGAAGGAAAAGACAAAATAATAAGATAATCATAATAATAAATAATAAATATAATAATAGAGTTTCCTTCTGCCACCATTTCATCGCTAATGCATCGCTGTAACATTTCACGTGCTTCAAATAATACCGCATAAAGACGTACAATAATGGGCAGGCAGTGACTAGCAAAATGGACGATGGATTGGAATTCTCTACATAACTTAATTAATTTTGACTACACGTTAAAGATGGAGGCCAAATGGTAACATCCTATCACTATTTCAGCCCTACTGCATCAGTTAAATTTGCAGTAGTTGGGAGGCATGCAAGAAAATTTTGATTTAGCAAGGAAAAATAAGAAGGCTTGATAATTCTTTATAAATAGCATTAAATTTATAACGAAAAAATATTTTTATTTTAGCTAGAAAAATAACAAGAAATTTTCTTGTTGCAAAAATAGCAACAATTTTTTTTGTGGTAAATTTTTTATTGCTAAAATAATAACAAAATTTTTTGTGGCAAAACTTTTATTGCAAAATATGAACGAATTTTCTTTTGCAAGATATTTATTGAGGTGAAAAATTATTTTCTTCAAGAACATTTATCTTAGTCTTAGGATTCGTTTGGGGCGGTGGTGGCCAGTAGCGTAGAGCTGGGACCGGAGGTGGGGGCGGGGTTTGAAGACAGAGCGGTCCGCGGATTTTTCCGCTTTGTTGTGGGAGCAAATGCCGCCCCCTTCTTACAAATATAAATATTTTTATTTCACTTTATCTTCTCTTAAAACATAGGTAGCGTTTTGTTGGACTGATTGCATTCGGTGCGTTTGCGCCGAAACGGAGTTTTGTTATAAACGGCGTTTGCTTTACCTTACAGGCAAAACGCAGGTTATTAACAGCCACATGTTATAGAGGAAATAGAGACGCGGTATATTTCTTCGGTTCACCGCAGCCGCTGCGACACTTCTCCTTCCCGAAACTCTTACGCAAATATCCCGATCTTCCTCCATTCGCTCTCGTCGCTGCAAAATCTCGCATCAATCCTCTTTGGCGGTCTCCCTCGAGCGAATGCCCTAGCCTCTCGTCCAGACGGTCCAGTTCTGCATCAACAAGGACTGCGAAATCACTCTCCGGCGGGCTCTGATGTAAATCATAGGATTTTCTTCAACCGATCTCCAACCACGCAAGCCATCACTCTCCGGTCATCTAGATCACAAGTATTGTTGGATTGTGTGTATTTATTTCATTTTACTGATTATTGTATGGATCTATTTCATTCACAAGTGTTGTTTTGATCCATAGAGTTTCATTTACAAGTGTTGTTGCATTCACAAGTATTATTTTGTACAGCTTCATTCACACATTGCTCTAATTTCCGAGAAGAGTTTTGCTCATAAATGTGTATATATATGTGTGTATGTTCATAAATATGTGTGTATGTTCTAATGTGTATGTTGTTGGAACCGAGATTCGGTTCCACCTACAGTTCGGACCTTAGGTGCAGCTCAAACTTACTTCTCTCAAGTCGTCCCTTAGTGAGAGACCTGAATTTGAGGAATGATCCTTGGCTCTAGCGTGGAGGTCCCACCTCGCACCCGGAAGACCTTTGAGATCTCCCCCTCCCTAGCCAATGCCGAGCTAGGTTTTTGAGGATGATCTGCCAATAGCGCAATCTCACTGCTCTGAAATTATTGAAATACCTAGGGGGTGATCTGCCAACAGCAACATTCCGCTGTTCTGAATAGCCATCCGCAGCCCACCAGGGGCAAAATAGCAGATCCTCAAGCCGGGTGAGACCTCGGAGCTGTCTCGCCGAGACCCGGGGAGCTGTCTCGCCGAGACCCCTGAGAACTAGGTCGGGCGAGACCTTCAAGGGGTCGGGCACTAGCAAGCTAGGCAAAAATTTTTATCTCCCTACTAGAATATCATGCATGTCAACAATAAATTGACCCTCATGAGTGCAAAACCCCCCGAAAAGCTTAAAAATGTGTATCAAGTCTTGCGCCTTGCTTGCGGACCCCGCTCCGCGAATACGGCGTTGTACACGTGTTTTATTTTATAAGGATGGGCAAAAATAAAGTTGGTGGGGTGGCCGTTTTTTTCATGAAGTAAACAATATTTCTTGTGTTATGTGTTTATTTTGAAGTAAACAATTATTTTTTAAAAAAATTCACTCAAAACTTCATTTTATTTACAAACAACTTTTCCAAAATTTTAATTTGAAAGCTTCATTTCATCCAAACAGTTTTTTAACAAAACTTCGTTTTCCAGAATCAGCATTTTTTCTATCAGCAGCTTTTCATCAGTAGCTTTCCATCAGCAACAACCCAACCAAACAGAGTCATAATTGTTGTCTATATACCAAACTGAGTCATAATTGTTGTCTATATATATATAATAGTATTGATGTGTCTCGCCTTAAAGCGCTAGTCACACCCCATGAGCGGGGTGCAGATATCCGAGAAACCCACACTAGCAGCGTAACCGCTCGAGCCATAACCGTCACTGTCATCACGTATTATATAATTGTTTTGCTCATCAATTACAACTAGCACTTATATATTTAGCAAATAATGATTGTCAAATTTTCATGCTCTTTACTCTGGTCAACAATATTTTTAATATTGTTAGAGTTTCATGTCAAAGACAAGAAAAACTTAGAGAGGAGATTCCTAGAATTACCATAGCGCTGGATAATGGAGAACTTCATACTAGTCAAGATTTAAATCAAGAAACAAGTATCAAAAGAGTTGTAAATACTCGTTGGGATCACATAATATTTCTTTAGTGAGTCTGATACTTATGTTTACTTCAGTTGTTGATGTGCTAGATGACATAAGATTAGATGAGTCAGATTTCAAGAAAAGATCAGAGACATCTACTATTTTAATTTTTGTTCAAACATATGAATTCACATTCAATCTACATCTAATTAAGTATATTTAAGGAATGGCGAATGAATTATCACATGAGTTACAAAAGAAGGATCAAAATATAATAAATGATATGCACTTAGTCAATGTTTCTAAAAAAACGACTGTAAAAAATTAGAGATGATGGTTGGTTTGATTTGACAAAAAAATTTACATTATTTTGTGAGATTCATAAGATAGAAGTAATAAAAAAATAGATGAAAACTTTAAAGTTTTGGGAAGATCAAGATGAAAGGGAGAAGAAAGAACTAATCTGCATCATTATTATGTTGAAGTTTTTTATGCAGTTATTGATTTACAACTGAATGAATAAAACCATCGGTTTAATGAAATTAACACAGAGCTACTGATTTGCATAACTTGTTTAAATCTAAGTGAAAAATTTGCAACGTTTGATATACAAAAGTTGATGTGTCTTGTCAAATTATATCCATCAGATTTCTCTCAAATGCAGCTTATAACTCTTCAAAATCAGGTTGAAACTTACATTTAAGATGCGTCATCCCGAGCTGAATTTTTGAATCTTACGGGAGTTAGCGATCCAGCGAAACAATTTGTTAAGTTCAAGTTGTATATGACATATTCTCAAGTATTCAAGTTGATTATATTGACATTATTATTGTTTGTTGCAACTACAGTGGAAAGAACATTCTTTAAAATGAAGATTATCAAGTCACGTTTGTGCAACCGAATGAGTGATGAATGATTTAATGACAGCTTATTGACCTACATTGAGAGAGACAAATTCAAATTAGTTAACAATGAGTCAATCATTCAGCAATTTCAAACAATGAAAACATGTCGAGAGCAATTATGATTTCCTATCTTAGTGACAGGCGCAGGCCTTCGGCCCGGAGGCATTTGTCGTGGGTGCGACATTTGTCGTTAGACCAACATTTGTCGTGGGTGCGACATTTGTCGTGGGTGCGACATGTGTCGTGGGTGCGACATGTGTCGTGGGTGCGACATGTGTCGTGGGTGCGACATGTGTCGTGGGTGCGACATGTGTCGTGGGTGCGACATGTGTCGTGGGTGCGACATGTGTCGTGGGTGCGGCATGTGTCGTGGGTGCGGCATGTGTCGTGGGTGCGGCATGTGTCGTGGGTGCGACATGTGTCGTGGGTGCGACATGTGTCGTGGGTGCGACATGTGTCGTGGGTGCGACATGTGTCGTGGGTGCGACATGTGTCGTGGGTGCGACATGTGTCGTGGGTGCGACATGTGTCGTGGGGGCGACATTTGTCGTGGGGGCGGCATTTGTCGTGGGGGCGACATTGCTCGTGGGGGCGACATTGCTCGTGGTTGCGTCATTTGTCGTGTGCGGCGACATTTATCGTGGGGAGTGTTATTTGTCATGGATGTGACATTTGTCGCGGGCGCGGCATTTGTCGTGGGTGCGACATTTGTGGTGAATGCGACATTTGTGGTGGGTGCGACATTGATCGTGGGTGGCAAGCCAGTGGTGTTTGTTGCATGTAGATGGAGAAGCTCGCGTCTTCTTTCAGTACGTGCTTTTAGCTGGGTAGTCGTTGACATCTAGATTTGGCGGACATGATGTTGTGATTACAATGAACACAGATTAAATACAAACCATAACACAATCAAACACATCAACTGATTTTTTGTGGTCAACCACATAAGAATAGACAGATTTTAAAAATCTAACAATAATGATAATTGCACAGGTTGCCTGAGAAAACAATTCTTATCCCATCCTTAATGCCCGAGACATAGTAGAGGAAAACTCCACCATTTCGTCTAAGTTCTCATTCTTCATCGCCTCAAATAATTCAAAGTTCTTTATAAGCAATAAGAAAGCTCTCTATAAACAATGAACATACACACAGATAGGAAATCATTATGTTTTGAATGATCAAAGTTAAATGTGTTCATGATCCAAAAATCGTACTCTATACTAATTTAAAAGGAAATATCATGTATCAAAATTGTGTAAATTTTGTGAGGTACACGACGACGGGATAGCTGCTAAGATGTGAAATGATTCAAAATAAAGTAGACGGCGAATGGATTGGAAAAAAAGTAGAGGTGATGTGGTGTAGTAAATTGGACGGTGATAAGTATAATGGACAAACAGGATCTATCATGTCTCACATAAGTAACATATGTTGCAAAATCAAAGGAAGTTCTAAATGAAGAGTAATAATACTAAAACAATGTTGAAAACGCAAAACAGCAAACATATCAAATAATCTGTCGAGCTATGATGATTGAAATGTAGACTCACAAACCTAAAAATTGTGCAAGAGCAGATTGGTTGATATCATATAATTTAAATATATTGGAATAAATAAACAAAACACAACATTAGAGATATCATATAACTTATAACACAAATAATATGCATGTTAAAAATAAGTGGGTCAAAATAACATATGAATGGATGTATATGTCTTAAAAATGGATGTTTAAGCAGCATAAGAATTGAATCACAATTGTCAAATTCAGCAAATTTCAAATGAAATATGAAGAAGTGATTTCTTTACAGTAATAAGAAATGCAGGGATGAGAATCTCATTCAGTGCATGGAGAATCCTTTTAATATTCTCTTTTTTTAACCACTATAACTTGGAACAAAATTCTTACCCCAACTCAGGCATCGATTGCAGTAAAAATGAATTTATGGAAACACCTATTGCATGTAAAATCCTACTTCAAATGAAACACATATTGTATCGTTTTCCCTGCAGTAAAAACACTGTAGTTGTGAAATACCTATAGCTCTCCTATATGCCTATTTTATAGAATGAATTCTTACCTCAACCACTATAGTAGTGAAACACCTATTGCATCGATTGAAATTCTCCATGCAGTAAAAATGAATTTAGAGAAACACTCATTGCATCGTAAATTTTTGAGAATGAATTCTTATCCCAACCACTATAGCTGTGAAACACCCATTGCATCAATTGAAGTTCTCTATGCAGTAAAAATGAAACATTGATTGTAGTAACACCTATTGCATCGTAAATTTAGAGAAACACTCATTGCAACGTAAATTTTAGAGAATGAATTCTTATCCCAACCACTTTAGTTGTGAAACACCTATTGTATCGATTGAAGTTCTCTATGCAGTATAAATGAAACATCGATTGTAGTAAAAACAATTTATATTCAAATTGAAGATTATTTAATCAATCAAATTGGTAGGAAGCATATATATGCAAGAATGAATTCCAACAAACGTATATGTGGAGTTGGAAGTAAATCAAAATACTCTTTTTGAGTTATTCACAAATTAGAAGTAAATCCCAATTCTCATTACCTTATGGAAGCCTCTTTTTTCTCCCCTGAAGAGTTGTTGGAAGAAGCAGTTGAAGATCATCCAGGAAGAACTGGAAGTAGTGGTTTGGGGGGAATTCCTGATTGGGCTCCCCGTGAAGGGTGAATATTTGGCGAATGTTTTTTTTGTATTCGCTAAGTTCCGTGGATGTCGCAGACTTGGGTTGTAAGAAGATGGAAGTCGAAGTGGAGTGCGATGCAGGGGTGTCGTGGTGGTGGTTGTGGCGAGATGGTGTTGTGATCTGGAGTTTGGTGGCTGCGATAATGATGATCGGAGAGGATGGCAGATGGAAGAAGGTGCAGGTGCAAAATGATTTTCACGGCGACAGGGGTTTGGAGCTCCGGAAGACGTGTTCTGAATTCGCGATGCGGAAGAGGGATTCAGTGAGGCGCGATGCGGAAGAGGGATTCAGTGAGGAAGAGAGCGGAGGAGGTTCTAACCGTCGGGGAAGAGTCTTGGACGGTGCTTGAGCGGAGAGGAGGCGTGTCGGAGTGGAGAGGCGGCGAATGTTCTTTTTGCTTGGTCGGAGAGGCGGTCGGCTGGCGTCGAAATGGCGAAAGTCAGAGTGGGGGAGCGGGGGGAGCGGGGGGAGCGGGGGAGCGGCGTTGGGGCGATTTCGTGGAGAAGATGTCGCAGCGAGGTTTTTTCAGGGTTGAAATGATGAGTGGCTAATTTATTTTGTTATTCCTCTTCTCTCTTTTGATCCAACGGCTGTGATGGATTTCATGTCTTATTTATGTAGGCATATAAGAGAGTTTGATAGTTCTTTTTAATATTGTATAGATTTTTGTAATACATTTTTTAAACATTAATTTCCACCCTCTTGAGATAAACTCCTGACTTCGTCACAGAGTGACTGCTTGTGCATCCGGTCCGACTTCAAATTAAGACAGTCCAATTCTACGGACCAGGAAAAAATCCGAGTGACCCACAACACAAGAAATTATGCGCGATAAATAAAAAAAGGTTGCTGCTTCTAAGTACTAGGAAGCAAGGTCAACTTCCACATGCCACAGCAACATATGGAGAATCTCAAAATTCTGTTGGTTTGAACAGAAATTGAAGACATGGAATTAGAATTGAAGGTCATTTTCAATTGATTTTAACCTCCAATTTCAATTCTGAAACCTCAATTTCTCCCAACCGAACGGAGCCAAAATAAACAAAAAAGCGTCTGTGAAAGTGACATTTACTGAAAGGGGGGGGGGGGGGGGGGGGCAGCATGATTAGCGGAACAAACTTTAAACGGATTAGGATTGAAGACACCACAACTAACGCCGTGATGTGATATTGTAAGTGATGTTTTATAGCGCACATTATATTGAGAAAATCACCAATATCCCCGTAATTAAATTAAAAGGAAAAGTGGCCAGACATCCCATACTGTATTGCGATCATATAAATAGACTATTATATGATACTTGCAAAGACCTACAAATAATTTGCCAAAAAATTGGAATGTGCAACTTACTTTTCTTCTAAAAGCTGGATCTGGCAATTCAAGAGCTCTTGCGTGTTGTTTCCTTGCAACAATTTTGCTTTCTATGACCGCATTCTTCCCACTCAAAAGGAACCATCGAAACAATGGTATTGCAAAAAATGATGCAGCATAGACCTGCAGGCACCAACCAATGCATGCAAAAAAAACTCACCGTGTACAAATTTCTCGATCATTCATTTCAAGTTAAAAATAGAAACACAGTCTCCATTCGCACGCAATGAAAAAGGAGATCTAACCTGCAGGAGAGGAAATATATCGGCAACAGAAGAAATGAAACCCGAATAAGAGACGGTCGCATTCCTATAAATAATATGAAATCATGGAGTTTAGGGTTTCAAAAATACAAAGGAGAAGATGAAAGCATAATTTCTAAACAGGAGAGGATAAGTACTTCAACATGCTTCCAAGAACAATTACTCCAAATAGATTCAGTGCCCCCAAGCCTGCAACCATTGCTTTCTCGGATGCGCTCGCCTTACTGCAAAAAGGAATGTTCATCAATGCTAAAATACAAACATTTCTACTCTGAAAATTCATTATATTCGGCTTTACTTGACGTAATGAACAAAAGTGACCCAACATCCTTCTCCAGTTCAGCCGCGGGGTCAAAATAACTTCTACAATGTCGGTTTATTCCAGAAAACAGTGTGCAGTCGTATATATCCTCCACTATGGGTTTCTACCCCACTACATTGCTTAGGCCATATAATTCCTTTTCTCCTATGTCGGTCAGTTTCTCTCCGGATCGATTGGATTTTCGTCTAATAAGAGCAGCGCCAGCTTTTTGAATCTTCCTGCTCTGGTACTTTTCCAACATTTTGATTCCTTCAAGATCTCAACTTCTGGTTGATGTTAAAGGAGGAAGAAGGTGATAGATACCTTCTACCGTTCCTCTCGTAATTTCCATGCTTAGTCGTATGAGTGTTATGAACAATTTGTAGTGGACTGCTGTTTATCTATTTAAAGCATTCTTATTCTCTACATATCCTCAATAGCAATTTTCTTTCAATATGTGTATGGTACAGACAGCCTAATTTATTTAGGGAATTTGAATTCGCAGCCCACCATTAATTATAACACTCAAGTATTTGTTTGGGTTCAATATATGGAATTAATGTAGGGTGAAAAGTAATAATGTAGGTTGAAAAGTAACACTTAAGTAGTACATAATATACTTGAGTAGACTTAATTTTAATTTTATCTCTTTTGATTAAACATATAAGATATTAAATTTTATAATATTTATAAATGTTTAATGGTTGAAAACTTCATGTTATATTGCATTGATTGACTGACTTGTACTTCAAGTTATGATGTATGTTTGATGTTTTGAGAACAATTTATTGCACTTGTGATATATGTATATATATATATATATATACGAGTGCCCGACACAGGGCTCCGCCCGTACGGCCTTGCACAACAGTACCCGGTTGGCGACGGCGGACATCGGCCGCCCCCAGCGGGCTTCACCTTTTTAAATTAACAATTTTAAAAAAGTTATAAATGTAGGTTAACAATGGCCTTAATTAAAATTGGCCAGAGTAATTAAAATTGGCCGGTTTAATTAAAATTAATTATTAGTGGCCGGATTAATGTAGGTCAAATTATTAGGGGCCGGATTAATTAAAATTGGTCGGCGAAGTTACAGGATTGATTTGATGGGCAATTATTATTGTCGCCTCCGCCCGCTTTTAAAAGTCGCACATAGTGGTTTTGGAAGAATTTTGTGTGTATATATTATGTTTGAGGTGAGAGCCTGACGAAATGTATCTGGTAGCGGGGAGGGGGGGCATTTTTCAAATTCTGTAAAGGCAAATATGTAATTTCACTACAATAGGGTAGGAGAGGCCTAATAAATTTTTAGATTTAGGACACCCTATTGTTTTAGGTTTAAGAGACCTAGAAAAATAATATGGACGGTCCGGATTCGTTTATGTGATCGAACGACAAAGATATTATCATCTAATAAGATTGGATGATGGATATTTGAATCAACGACCACGAATAAAAGTTTCACATATGAATTAAATTATTTGACTACTATATTTCACTTTATAGTGGTTTAGATTATATTTGTTATAACATATCATGTCATACATGTATCCTTGTCTTTTTAAATTTTGTCGTGCTGCTGAACCGGGTAAGTATCGTACCCGGTACCCGTACATGTGCTTCTAGCGTGGAAGTAGTTCCTATCTCTAAAGAAGCACGTGGAAGCCATGGAGCAATGTCGGATAAATATTTCAACACTTGAGCACAGAGATATGGAGGCATGGAGCAATGTCGGATACTGCAGTCACTGCACGCACAACACTTGGAGCCATAAATAGTGGTTTCCATTTTTGCGAATCTCCCGCCATGGCTATGGAGTTCTGCAACCATACATGTAAGAATGAAGCGAAATCCACGAGCTTCCATTATAGCATATGAGCAGGAACTGTGAAGAATACATGCATATTGTATGTTAGTGGATGCCTAATTAGTAGACCATACAATTGATTTGTAATTTTAGTAGGGTTTATATAAATAATCATAGGGAAGATAAAGAGATGGATAGGTACACTGGATTTATTATTTCAAAAATGAGGACATAATGATGATGAAATTTCTACAGTTAGCACTAGGCTCTGATTGGCATGTGGTCATGGTCACGAACATAGTCGTTATGACTGTCATTCGTGAACGCCCGACCGTACCTAAAAAACTTCATCCACTTCAATGTTCAAAATTAGTTTTCTTTTTTGATGGTGATCATAACCGTTGACATGGAGAACATGCATTCTATGACGGCGGCATTTTTGTCCAAACCCATTGGAGCAAAAAAGTCGAACCAAACAGAGCCTGAGTGATTAAAATGGATAGTACTTCAAGAGTAGTAATGACTCCCATCAGACAACAAATGATAAATAATATAAAGTAGCAACTAGGTTTATTGTTTGAGAGCAAAAAAAAGTGGATATATATATATATATATATATATAGAGAGAGAGAGAGAGCTTGAACAAAAAATTAAAAATTGGGATGCATGTTCGGCAACACCAAAACTGATAACTCCCTTTGGCGCGGCTTTTTTGCTCCAGTGAGTTTGGACAAAAACGCCATCATCAAAGAATGCATGTTTGGCAAAACAATGGTTATGATCGCCAAACAAGAAAAAAAAACTAGTTTTAAACATAGAAGTTGATAAAATTCCTTGGGTGAGGTTGGACGTTCACGAATGACAGTTCATAACCACCACGTTCACGACTGCCACCGTCATGCCAAACGGAGCCTAAGGCTTCGTTTGGCGCGACTTATTTGCTCCAGTGAGTTTGGTTAAAAATATCATTATCATATAATGTATGTTTGGCAAGAGAAAGGTTATGACCGTTACCAAGAAAATAAACTAGTTTTGACCATAAAATGCATGAATTGTTTGGCGAAATTGGGCGTTCACGAACGACGGCTCATGACCACCGGGTTCACAACCGCCGCCGCCACGCCAAACAAAGCCCAAGTATCGAATATATTAGAGCAATACTAGTGAACATCTTGAACAATATGACACTACAACATTTTAGCTCTATGGCCACGTTTTTTTTGCAGCGTTTCTAAAAACGTCGCTGTAGTTATATGTTAATGTTGCTTTTTGGCGGCGCTTTTAATGAAAAACGTGGCAAAATGCATTAAAAAAATGAAATAAAATTAACCCGGCCCTTATTTTAACCTGGCGATATTCAGTCGATGCCCTAGATTTATCCCGCCGCTTCCCATTCATCGCGCCGCATCCCATTCATCGCGTTGCATCCCATTCTCCATCTCCAAGCCAGTGAAGCTCTACTGGAGGCCTGCATTTCTCGATCTCCAAGCCGGTGAAGCTCTGCTGGAGGCCTGCATCTCAATCCAGCCCTAACATTGCTGATCCAAGCTCTGCTGGAGCCCTACTTCTCGATCTCCAAGCCCTTCTACGGAGTGCGGCTGGCGGCGACACCTTCTGCGGAGTGCGGTTGGTGGCGACATTAGCTCCTCCTTTCGACCTATTCTCTTCCTAAACAGGTATAAGCTATGTTTTTCACCAGTGATGGAAGGCAGATAGGGCAATGCGCGGGTTGAAATCCCTCTCAAAAGACCTACCTCCTTCCTCTTTTCTACTGAAAAAAATGATTATCTTCCTATAGTTTGTGTTAATGCCAGAGGGCTGAAATTTTTTGATTTTCTTTCATCCTTCCTAATTCATTTTCAATTTATTTTTCAGTTTTTAAAAATTTTGCTCTACCGTGATGTTTTTATTTTCACCGAAGAGGGAAATTGAATCTTCCTACAGTTTGTGTTTTTTGATTACAAATAAATCATGCTGATAATTAGAAATACTTCAATACACTAATGTTCCATTTGAGGGGGATTTCAGCCTTTAGTTATGCTTTGTCTTGGCTATTAGAAATATGCTAAATAATGCTTAGATTTAATTTTTCAATTGGTTTGTCGCATACTTAGCTATGGAGTTCGTCTATCAAATTAAAATTTCATGTCTTTCAAGTGTTTGATGGAATTACTAAATTAAAGTTTTCCTTTAAAGTGTAGCTTTCCTTTCAAGTGTTTGATGGAATTACTACTGTCATTCTCTTTCTGTTTTTTCAAAATTTTAATGTTTTTTTTACAATACTTCATCAAAGTATAAGCCCAAATTAATGATTTTGTGAATGATTCAAGCACCCAACTTCAAGTTCATTGTCAAACAAGGATAGGTCATATGGAAAGGAAAAACCACCGTATTTTGTTTTTGAAAAATCTTTGATACTAATTAGTCCTCTACCTAACATAAATTTGATTTTTGAATAACTTACAAAATTTGATTGGCCACTAGATTGTAAACACCTTGTCTTGTGTTCATATCCTTCCATCTATTTAATACTTAAACATCTTTTTCTTTGACTAGATGTAATACTTCATCTACTTACGCTTTATTGAAGTTTATTAAAAAAACTTTGTGCACTTGCTTTAATCTAATTGGTAGTTCTATCTTAGCTAAATTGTTTATAGTATAAAAAAATAATTTATTGTTGTATTCACGTTGCTTTTAAGATTATATAAAACACGCTTATTTTAATCTAATTGGTTTGTTCATTTCATTTATTTATATATGTACACATCAACAATTTTTATCAAAAATGGATAAAAAATGGATGAAAGAGCCACGTCACTCAAAAATTTACGTAGAGGGCATGAAATATTTGCTAGATTTATTCTATAGATATACACCAGTTGGAGAAAAATGTCCATGCCCTTGTAGAAAGTGTGTAAATATGAAGTCGTGGTATCGAGAAGAGGTAGCAGAGCATCTAGTATGGAATGGCATTATGGAAAACTATACAGATTGGATATACCATGATGATCGATTATCCTACACTGAGATCCAGCCGAGTATCATCTTTTCTTCTACCCTAAACCTTCTTAACACCTCTAATAGCTCTACTGATCTCATTGATGAACTGTTGAATGCGGCCATCCCTAATTTGACACAGGCTGAGAATGTGGTTGAACAAGAACTCAGGAATGATCATTATGGTGAAGATGAGACATTTGATTGTCCTCAAGCTCCCAACAATATTATAAATGACAATAGTTTATATATGTCTCTCTTGGAGGAAAATAAACCATTGTGGGAAGGATGCTTGGAGTACACAAAATTATCTTTTTTGTTAAAGCTTATGCATATTAAAACACTTGAAAATTGGAGTATGTACACTTCAGTATGTTGTTGAAGACACTACAGGGTGCAATTCCAGGTGGACATGAAACTTTGTCTACTAATTATAATGATGCCAAGAAAATTATTTCTAAATTAGGCCACAACTACATTAAGATTGATGGATGTGAAGATGATTGCTCATTATTTTGGGGATCACACAAAAGTAGCAGTACTTGTTATGTGTGCGGGAAGTTGCGATGGGTTGAAGGAGCTGAAAGTCAATTGGTTCACAAGTTAAGGAAACGTAAGCAACAAGATATGAGGATTTCAAAAAAGATCCCCAAAAAAGTTTTTCGTTACTTTCCATTGGAAGAGCGTATAGAAAGACTATTTCTTTGTAAACAAACAGCCGAAATGATGCAATAGCATGCAAAAGAGCCTAACCAAGATAATTTAATGCACCACCCTAGAGATGGCTTGGCATGGAAAGATTTTGATCGAAGACATCCAGAGTTCTCCAGTGAATCTCGCAATATTCGCATTGTTCTTGCCACAAATGGTTTTAATCCTTTTGGTGATCTTAGTAGCACACATAGTACATGGCCAATTATGTTAGCCATATATAATGTGCCACCTTGGGAGTGCATGAAGAAAAGATCTATCATCATGTCAGGTTTGATACCTGGTCCGAAAATGTCTGGTAACAATATTGATGTTTATTTGCAATCATTAATAAAAGAGTTGAAGGAGTTATGGGAAGAGGGTACAAAAGTGTTTGATGCTTCAGAGGGAAAAAATTTTAGACTGCGCGTGGCATTACTCTGGACTATTAGTGATTTTCCTGGGCTTGGTAATTTATCAGGATGGAATACACATTCTAAACTTGGCTGCCCATCATGCGGGTTAAACACTAACTCATGTTGGTTAAAGCACAGTCAAAAAATAACATTTCAATCTCACCGTCGATTTCTACCAGTTGATCATCCGTATAAAAAGTCAAGAAAATTTGGTCGTCATGAATTAAGTGTTGGTAATACAAAATCACCTAAAGGAAGAGATGTACATTAGGCAATCAAAGATATTCAAGTTATTTTCGGTAGATAAAATCAATTACGAGGACCGACTATATACTGGAAAAAAAGAAGTATATTTTTTTACAATTTAAAATGTCGTGGAAACTACAATATCTTCGTTTAGGTCGACATTTGGAGAAGAATACTAGGGTCGATGTCGAGGCATGGGAATGGGTGTCACAGTCATTCAAGTGTATCCCGAACTAGCACGTCGCTCACAAACTACACGCAAGGGACAACAAAAATCAAATGATTCAGAAGAGATAACTATCTTGAAATCACAGGTGGTTACTATGCAAACAACAATGGATTTTCTTGTGGATGTTATTTCACGCCAAGGTTCTAGAAACGATCGCTCTGCAACATCAGGAGAACCTGAAATACATCTATATCCAGATTAGGTATATTTGATTAAGACTAGTTATGTGTATATCTATATATTTCCACTACATAATAGTATTTTTAATTATCTTAAAAATATATACATGTGCAGTTTTTGAAGATGATGTCTCTTATTCGAGGACAAAGCTCGAACAATGCAACTACTTCTAATGACACGCCTCAAACAAATCCTGCTACAAGAGTTAATTACGAAGAAGGTAACTAAATATGATGTTAAATTGTGTGTTAATGTATGGCTGAATTTGAAAGAGTTTTAATGAAGGTATTTGATAGCAGGTGAACAAGGAGAAAACAATGGTGGTATCGCATGAACTGGTTCATGCTAGCATGTCTTGAATTATTAAACTTTTGGCATTTAAAGTTTTGCATGACAAAAGACTATAAAGCTCTTTCAAGTTGTTATATCGTGTGTACTATGTTGCTTTAATAGGTGGTGTTGATACTTATGTGCAGTTGTGCAGAGTTTACTGGCAGATGAACATAGCAATCCTTCAGGAATAGTTCATTGTTTATTAAACAAGTGTTTATAACCTATACCTTGGGAATATTAGATAGATTGAAGATAGAAATTGTCATATCTATATGTTTTGGGAGGGAGTCCTGTTGTACATGAATTGTTTTAGATTAAACCAATCATTAGTATCTTACAGATATTTGTTATATATTTTTCCTAATGAAGACTCCACCTTAATTAATATACATTTCCTTTGTCATTTTGTTCCTGTTGTGTTTTTTTGCATTCATTGTATTTATCTCTTTATCTGTAGCTATTTTCATCTTCTCCCCATGTTGGGTGAATTCTTCAGTTCAAATGAGTCTAAATTTCAATATGAATATTTGTTATTGTAGGTAAGATATGTTTGAGTTTATGTGTAAATCTGGTTTGGGAAGAGGTGTCGCCCTCTGACTCTTCATAAAAACATATAGTATCTGGGATTATTTATCTTTATAAATGACTTGAACATTATTCTATTAATTCACGCTTTAATGTTCTGTAAAAAAAATTATCTATTTTAATCTATATTAAATAAAGTGGTTTTAGTTGACGATTTGCACGGTGACCTTTCCCAGACAAGATCTGCTAGGTAGAAAGTTGCATCATAGCTGGATTTATTTAGCTTCTTAATTTTATTTTAAGGATTTGATTTATCATTATTATTTTTGAAAGCATGTAGCAATAACACCTGAGACCAAATCCTTTTTTACCCAGTTACGTGATATTTTAGTGATAGAATGATATATTTATGATGTTTGGACAGGCACAATTAGCTGAGTAGGTTAAAAGAAAAAAAATGTACATTGTTGTCACACTCATTTTGCTGATAGGTAAAGAAGCTGGTGAGAGACAGAGAAACAGCTAGATTCAATCATCGATCAAAACCTGAACCAGAACAACAACCCGAAGGAGGTGGAAAAGATGATCTAAATCGCTCTTCTCTGTACGCAGGCAACATCGGAAGAACGCCCAACGATGTCGGAGGTTGTGCGGATGCTCTACACGCAATTAGCTGCAAAGAGATGGGAGGAATGGCAGCAGGTTGAGGTCACCAGGAGGCGGGACTATGAAACTCTTCAGAGAAGCTTTAACTGGGCTGATGATTCCATCCATAACTTGGAGGCAGTGGAGTTATCCGGTGGAAGATGATTGCTCGCTCTATCTCCCGCAGCGGAATGGGGGTGAGAACTTGATTCATAAAGGAATCCCTACCCATTGAGCTTTGTAATTGTATAAAAAAAAAATTTAATTTAGCATCTTCACAATATTATTTTTATGCTTACATTTATTCAATTTTGTAATGTAAATAATGCTGAATTTTAATTTGCATAAAAAACCAAAATGTACATTTTTTAAAAAATAGGTTTTGGTTGAAATGGCGGTTGAGAATTATCTTTCATGGACATTCCTTCTTGATTGGATATGGCTATTGATGTGATACATTGTTTAATATACCGATGGAGCAAGCAGGAGGCCCACTGCTTTAATTTTTTTTAAAACAACAATAAAATATTTGGCGGCGTTTGCTATGAAAGAGCGCCGCCGATGTCGGTTTCATTAGCAGCGCTTTAAAACGGAAAACGCCGCCAAAATCATTATTTAATCCGATCAATATATTTGCGTTAGCCGGGTTTTTATATGTAAAAACATCGTTGTATGCATTAGGCAATAGTGGCGCTTTGTACAAAACGCCGCAAAGGTTTTAGCGACGCCTCTTATCGCAGTGAACTTGCGGCGATTGCCAAAAGGCCGCCATATGAATAGTGGCGTTTAAAAAGCGTCGTGAAATGCCTAAAAAAAACGCCGCGATATGTATGCTTTGTTGTAGTGTGAGGCACATCTATCTTAAAAAGACTTGGAATGATATGGGTAGGCACAAATAATGGTTGGAAAATGCACTGGTTAGATAAGTAAATAGGAAAGTGGAGTAAACTTCAAGTAACTTGAATGGATGTTGATCAACATGATTTGTTAGTTTAAGCTCAACATCTCAAACAACACTTAACAAGAACTGAAAATTGAGGATTTAAAACCGACCCCAAATGATTGAGATAAGGCTATTGGCGACAATGATTAAAACTTGGAAGGTTGGTAATCACAAATACAATAAGTAATTAAGCACATTAACACAAACAGTAATTCAAAATAAAAACCGATCAAGTTGAAAATTGATGGGGGACCATCGGCCCGTAACAAGGCGGGGCCCACTTTCGTATATTCTCGCCGGAAGACTTGAGCGGAGGGACGATCCGACCCCGCGGATGCGTCCGGATGCGTGCCGCGAATCTTTTTGATATATAACTTTGTTATTTTTACTTTCATTTGCTTATGTTTGGCACGAGGACTCGTCGGCCAATCATAGCCGTCGAATCCGGGTTGCCCTAATGTTAGAATATTATAAATAGGAGTGTTAGAGGCTTGGAGAGACTCATTGCTGGTTTTGGAGAAGAGATTCCCGGACCTCCGCGATCACGCCACGGTGCCGACGCCGTGGAGCCCTAGGTGTTGACTCCTAGCGGTGGAACTTCATCCCCAAGGTACTATCCATCCATAACCTTCTTTTTCCCCCTCCGAAACCCTCATCCGCAACCCCTATAGCCCCCAAATCCCAACCCTACCGCTGTCCAGAAACCCAGGAATTACTGTTCACCCGTACTGTTCACCGCCGGAACTGTTCATGCGCACTGTTCATCCGCTGGTACTGTTCATCCCGCCGTTACTGTTCACCCGCCCCCTCATTTCTTCTCCCCTTCGTGGATCCACTTCCAACCGCCCCGAAAACCCTAGATCTACTTTGATCTAGCGCTACCCTTCACCGATCTACCCTCCACTTACATATTTCCCCTCCGTAACCCGGATCCGTCATAATATTACCGGATCTACCCGTTTCCAACCCTCCGCACCCATATTCCACCGTGGACAACCACCGTTTCGATTCACCAACCCGGATCTATTCCCGAAACCGCCGGATCTCTCCCGCCTCGGACATCCCTTATGTTTGTGAGTTGTTTGTTGTATGGATTTCTAGTTCTCAGTTTTGATTATTGTTTGAGATAGTTTGTGCTTGCATAAAATATTTTGTTGTGGAATTTTGCCCGTGAAAGTGTTGATTGCAGGAAGGAACTATTCGCAGCGCGCTTAATTTGGCCCTCCGCTTGGAGGAAAGCCTTGCTTAATTGCCCTAAAAGAATCATTGTTGCCTAATTTAATTATGTGTGGTTGTGAATCATTGTTTGAAATAATTGCCTAACGGGTTTTGTGCATCTCATCATAGCATTCACGTGTCCACTCACTAGAGTCAACCTAGGTTGCATAATAGATAGCCTACCCTACATCAATTGGTATCAGAGCCAGGTTAGGCCACTTGCATGCTCCGTAGTGGTAGGACATTTAGGACTAGCATGGCTGAACCACAAGTAACCGACGACCGTGCGGGAAGCTCAAATTCGGGCACCGCGTTTGCTGAGTTCCAGCGCCTTATCTTAGATCGTTTTGACGCATTAGGCGCCCAGTTTAACGACGTGCGACAGGACCTTGCCGAGGTAAACATACGACTGGACCACTTAGAGAACACTAGGGACACGCCTACACATCGTGACGATCCTTTGGAGGACGACCTTGATGTTTCACCACGTCCCGACCAACACCCAAGAGTGGGCCAACCACCAGTGGACCGCCGTCGCCGTGACATTCCCTACCGGGCCCCAGCCCCACCGACAAGGCGAAACCCTGAGCCAGCACGTGATAGGCACGCGCCGCCACGTGAGGATTATCGTGTGCCCCGTCAGCCGCAACCGGACCTTAGGGACCGGGTGCCTCTACCTGGTCGCCGCGACCAGCACCGGGAGGAGTATTACCCGCCAGATCGACGAAGGTTTGACTACGACCACGATGATTATCCAGGGGACTACCCCGACCCCCGGAGAGGTGGCCATGCCTTCGACATCACCCGTCGGATTCGCCTCGACGCCCCATCGTTCGACGGCCGCTTGGATCCGAAGGCCTTTAGTGATTGGATCCTAGACATGGATCACTATTTTGACTGGTACGACATGAGAGATGAGCGTTGTGTCCGTTTCGCGAAGATGAAGTTGGTTGGGCAAGCCAAAGTATTTTGGATTAGTGTGGAGAGAGCTGTCGAGAGGGAAGGCTATTATCCCATCTCCCGATGGGATGAGATGAAGGAGAGACTGAAAGATAAATATCTCCCCGCCTCATACCGTGATCAGTTGCTGGATCAGCTGCAGAACCTACGTCAGGGAACGCTCTCGATAGCGGAGTACATGGCTCGATTCGATGAGTTGGTCGTTAGGAGTGATATTTCAGAAGAGCCCATTGCCACTGCATCGCGATTTAAGGCTGGCCTTCGCTCAGAGCTCCGGAGAGAGTTAATCCCCCATCGCCTCGAGACGGTTGATCAGATATTCCAGCTCGCCTTAGAGTACGAGCAGTATCTCCGTACGTCAAGTACGAGGCAGTTCCCCTCGCGCACTGATTCCTCAACATTCAAGAGGCCCACACCTTTCCAGACCACCACGACCACCCCACCCCCACGGATCACCACTGACATGAAGGGCAAGGCCATCGCCACGGAGGGTCAGAGGCCCGGGGGTATCCAGTGCTTTAGGTGCGCCGGCAGAGGACATGTGGCGGCACATTGCCCCACACGAAATCTGCTAGTCGAGGGAGAGGAAGAGCTAGGCCTAGAAGGGTCCGAGGATGTTACCGAGGAGGTCGAAGCTACGATCGAGGAGGGATGGGAGAGTGAGGCTGAGAGATCCCTAGAGATGGGAGTAGTTCGGCGTCTCCTACATACCCCCCGTACGGACGAGGATTGGCGCCGTACCACTATCTTCTACACGTATTTTCCTAGTGCAGGCGGACCCTGCAAACTAGCCATTGATAGTGGGAGTTGTGTCAATATTGTGGCCCAGAAAGGTTTAGAGCGTATGCAAGTGAAGGCGGAGCCCCACCCCCACCCGTATCGAGTCATTTGGGTAGACAAGACCGCCATCCAGGTGACGCAGCGGTGCCTCATTCCTATTCGGCTTGCTACATTTGAGGATAACGTGTGGTGTGACGTCATTCCTATGGACGTTGCCCACGTGTTATTGGGTCGACCTTGGTTATACGACCGTGATGTCACGAGCTACGGTCGGTCGAATACTTACACATTCTTCGATAAAGGCAAGAAGATCACGTTGTCCCCAACCCGACCCAAGGAGAAATCTAAGGGCCCGATTGAGCCCCCCCCGAGCACCATATCGTCGCGACCGCTACATCTCCTGCGGTGTAGTGAGTTCTTGCGGGAGAGCAGGGATGCCGGGATATTTTACATTGTTGCCGCTACTATGGCTTCTGAGAGTCCGATAGTGACCCCGCATCTTCTCCCTGAGATCCAGACCCTACTTGACGAGTTCACCGACATCTTGCCGGAGGAGTTACCTGATGAACTCCCACCTTTGCGAGATATCCAGCACGCTATCGACCTAGTCCCGGGAGCTTCTCTCCCAAATCTACCGCACTATCGTATGAATCCGGATGAGCACACCGAGCTCAAGCGGCAGGTTGACGAGCTTCTTCGGAAGCAGTTCATTCGGGAGAGCCTGAGTCCTTGTGCCGTTCCCGCCCTTCTTACTCCTAAGAAGGATGGTAGCTGGCGCATGTGCATCGATAGTCGTGCCATCAATAAGATTACGGTGAAGTATCGGTTCCCTATCCCTCGTCTGGATGACCTATTAGATACTATGTCTGGTGCCCAACTCTTTTCCAAGATCGATCTGCGGAGTGGGTACCACCAGATCCGAGTACGGGAGGGCGATGAGTGGAAGACGGCCTTTAAGACTAAGGATGGCCTGTATGAGTGGTTGGTCATGCCGTTTGGGCTGTCCAACGCCCCGAGCACGTTCATGAGGTTTATGACACAGATCTTACGGCCTTACATGGGCAAATTCCTCGTTGTATATTTTGATGATATTCTGATCTACAGTCAGACCCATGGTGACCACCTAGCGCACTTGAGGCTACTTTTTGAGACCCTCCGTCAGGAGAAGCTTTTTGTGAATCTAAAGAAGTGCTCGTTCTACGCCGAGTCGGTACAGTTCTTGGGGTTTATCGTGTCATCCACAGGAGTGTCAGTCGACCCTGAGAAGGTTAAGTCCATCCGTGAGTGGCCACTGCCCACGACCCTTCACGAGGCTCGCAGCTTTCATGGGCTAGCTACCTTCTATAGGCGATTTGTTCGTGGCTTTAGCTCAATTATGGCCCCGTTCACTAGCTGTTTGAAGAAAGGCGAATTTCAGTGGACCCCTGCAGCCACTCGAGCGTTTGAAGAGATTAAGGAGAAATTGACCACAGCACCCGTCTTACGACTCCCTGACTTTGGTAAGGCTTTTGAGGTTGCGTGTGATGCTTCTGGAATTGGGATCGGCGGTGTGTTGAGCCAGGAGGGACACCCGGTCTCCTACTTCAGCGAAAAGTTAAATGAGGCCAAGCAGAAGTATTCCAATTACGATAGAGAGTTCTATGCGATCGTTCAGTCCTTGCGATACTGGAGACACTACCTCCTTCCCCGGGAGTTCGTTCTCTACTCTGACCACCAGGCGCTCCGATACTTAGACTCACAGAAGAAGTTGGGACATAAGCATGCGAAGTGGGTTGAGTACCTTCAGGATTTCCACTATGTTCTCAAACATCGCGCCGGTGTTGAGAACAAGCCCGCTGATGCGTTGAGTCGGCGGGTCACCCTCTTGCAGACCCTGAGAGCCCATGTGGACGGACTTGAGCAGATCATTCTTGACTATCCTGGATGTCCTGACTTCGGCGAGATATACGCAGCTTTATCCCGAGACCCACCCGAACCTGTCGATGGCTTCCAGATTTGGGAAGGTTACCTTTACCGGGGTTCCCACATGTGCATCCCAAGCACTTCATACCGGGACTATCTGATTTGGGAGCTTCATGCGGGCGGAGCCGCCGGGCATTTTGGCAGGGATAAGTCCATAGCTATCGTAGAGGATAGATTTTATTGGCCAGGTCTAAAGAGGGACGTGGCTAGAGTTGTTCGACATTGCCGCATGTGTCAGACGGCGAAGGGAACTAAACAAAACACGGGACTATATACGCCCTTGCCGGTCCCACTTAGACCCTGGGAGGATATTAGTATGGACTTCGTACTCGGACTGCCACGCACGGTTCGAAAGCACGACTCCATTTTTGTCGTAGTTGACCGTTTCTCCAAGATGGCGCACTTCATCGCTTGCTCCAGGACCGCCGACGCATCACGTGTTGCGTCCATTTTTTTCGGGATGTCTTTAGACTACATGGCCTACCAAAATCCATAGTCTCCGACAGAGATGTTAGATTCGTGAGCTACTTTTGGAAGACCCTCTGGTACAAAACGGGTACTACCTTGAAGTTTTCATCTGCCTATCACCCCCAGACGGACGGACAGACTGAGGTGGTGAACCGTAGTCTAGGGAACTTGCTTAGGTGTCTCGTTGGCGAACATGTGGCTAGTTGGGACTCTGTCCTTCCTGTCGCGGAGTTCGCCTACAATAGTTCGGTCAATAGGTCAACCGGGTTGAGCCCATTTCACGTAGTATTAGGGTATGAGCCCAAGAAGCCCATTGACCTCCTTCCTTACCCATTAGAGGCCCGTCCTAGCGAGTCCGCCGAGTCTTTTGCACGTCACTTGCATGAGTTACATGAGTCAGTCCGTCGGCAAATTATTTCAAGTAATGACAGCTATAAAACCCATGCAGATTTAAGCAGGCGAGAACAGGTTTTCCACGAAGGTGAGCAAGTAATGGTCCGAATCCGGGCGGAAAGGCTCCCACCAGGGCCTGCCAAAAAATTAAGCGCTAAGCGAATCGGTCCCTACTCGATCATTAGGCGGATCGGGACAAATGCCTACGAACTTAATATCCCCGCAAGTATGGGCATCCATCCGGTATTCAATATTGAGGACTTGACTCCGTATTATGAACCTCGTGAATATTCGGACCCGAGTCGGAATGATCACCACCCTTCCACCCCGCCACCAGCGACAGCTTCGTCCCACTCGCCTCCACCTCTGACCTTGTCTCCTCCTACCCGCACCCTTGGGAGTCCATCATCTATGGTGACACCGCATGCACCGCTGATCGTACCGGGATCCATTTCACGAGCGCAGTCTACTGAGAGTATTACAGATATCATCACCCATGAGTACGTCCCTTCCACCACGGGACTGTCATGCCGCTACTTGGTTCGTTGGCGAGGCCGCTCGGCCTCTGATGACACATGGATTCTACCTACAGAGTTGGACCGACTCGCCCCTGGGCTTCGACGACAGTATGATTCTCTCCATTCATCGGAGATGAATTCTTTTCAGTCGGGGGGAGTTGATGGGGGACCATCGGCCCGTAACAAGGCGGGGCCCACTTTCGTATATTCTCGCCGGAAGACTTGAGCGGAGGGACGATCCGACCCCGCGGATGCGTCCGGATGCGTGCCGCGAATCTTTTTGATATATAACTTTGTTATTTTTACTTTCATTTGCTTATGTTTGGCACGAGAACTCGTCGGTCAATCATAGCCGTCGAATCCGGGTTGCCCTAATGTTAGAATATTATAAATAGGAGTGTTAGAGGCTTGGAGAGACTCATTGCTGGTTTTGGAGAAGAGATTCCCGGACCTCCGCGATCACGCCACGGTGCCGACGCCGTGGAGCCCTAGGTGTTGACTCCTAGCGGTGGAACTTCATCCCCAAGGTACTATCCATCCATAACCTTCTTTTTCCCCCTCCGAAACCCTCATCCGCAACCCCTATAGCCCTCAAATCCCAACCCTACCGCTGTCCAGAAACCCAGGAATTACTGTTCACCCGTACTGTTCACCGCCGGAACTGTTCATGCGCACTGTTCATCCGCTGGTACTGTTCATCCCGCCGTTACTGTTCACCCGCCCCCTCATTTCTTCTCCCCTTCGTGGATCCACTTCCAACCGCCCCGAAAACCCTAGATCTACTTTGATCTAGCGCTACCCTTCACCGATCTACCCTCCACTTACATATTTCCCCTCCGTAACCCGGATCCGTCATAATATTACCGGATCTACCCGTTTCCAACCCTCCGCACCCATCTTCCACCGTGGACAACCACCGTTTCGATTCACCAACCCGGATCTATTCCCGAAACCGCCGGATCTCTCCCGCCTCGGACATCCCTTATGTTTGTGAGTTGTTTGTTGTATGGATTTCTAGTTCTCAGTTTTGATTATTGTTTGAGATAGTTTGTGCTTGCATAAAATATTTTGTTGTGGAATTTTGCCCGTGAAAGTGTTGATTGCAGGAAAGAACTATTCGCAGCGCGCTTAATTTGGCCCTCCGCTTGGAGGAAAGCCTTGCTTAATTGCCCTAAAAGAATCATTGTTGCCTAATTTAATTATGTGTGGTTGTGAATCATTGTTTGAAATAATTGCCTAACGGGTTTTGTGCATCTCATCATAGCATTCACGTGTCCACTCACTAGAGTCAACCTAGGTTGCATAATAGATAGCCTACCCTACATCAAAAATCTTGCTCGTTCATGTTGAATAAAATATATACAAAGGCCCATAACAAGGTTTAAATAGAGCCTATTATCTCTTTAGGACTTAGTCTCGCATCTTATAATGAGATTACAGCTCCTCTTTTTATATTAGGCTCTATTTGTTTGGGTGTTTTGCTGCTCTGTTTTGGACAAACGCCGATGAAAGGAGGGTAAACAAATGAACCTCCGACGGCGTTTGCTTTGTTTCCACCCGCCCGCCTTGAGAAACACCCACAAAAAGCTCCTTTTGGAGCAGCCACCTCCTCCCTCCGTTTCGAACACTCCGTTTCCACCCGCCGGATCGACCCGCCACCGCCGAACCAAATGAAGCTTTAGTGTACAAATACTTGTATGTAGAAGCAAATGTGAGAAATTAATAAAAATATTTCTTTCATTTCTCTTTTTTCATTTTTCTCCACAGGTATCAAAAGCTAAATCGGTCCCAAAAAGTTTTTTCTCTCTCTCTTGGTCCCGCCCGATTGCCCCTCTCCCTACTTACTCACTTAGGCGTAGTGGTGAACTCGTGGTTTGCGACCGCATCTCTTGCAACTATCGTGTTATGTTCCCTCTGATTGGCATCACATATATAGCTTCTCTGGGCCACAACACCTGACCGTAGCTCATCTCCTATGCTCGTCGGGTTCCTGATCACGGACACTCGATCCACCCTCTACCGACCTTCCTCAGTCCGACTGCGCACTGTTCCTATCCGCAGAAGCTCGAAGACCGCTAAACTCCACGTGATCGCCCCCCCCCCCCCCCAGCCAACCACTCATGTTTGTCGTGTCCGCCGAGCTCGCTCTCTGTCGAGGTTGTTGATCTACTGTTGGCCGCAATGTCCTTATCCACAACTAGCTTGCTCGCATTCTACTTGCTCACCGGCGTGTCTACTCGCTTGCTCGCAAACTAGCACGATCCTTCCGCCGCTTCCTATCTACACGTGCATGCTCGCCTTATCACAGAGTCCGCCCGATTATTTCTTCCACAACGTCCTGTATGCTTGCGGAGTCAACTTGCTCTCCTAATCGCAAAGTTGGCTCGATCGCTTGATCGCGTGTCTGCACTATTGTTGTATCCGCTCCAAGTTAGAAACTCCTTTTTGCTGCCTGTGGTTGCATGGTCTTCACAGACTCTCCTATTTCCCATCTGAGGTTTATGGATGTGAACGATGCAAACTCCCTTCCGACCTGTGCTGTCCCTGGCTCCCTGCTCTCCCAGAGGTTTTTTTTTTGAAGAGATAAGTCAGCAGGTTGGGGTACCTAGGCAATAACAACAATGAGACCCCTCAAAATCGGAGCTGGGAAAAAAACCTGGTTATTGCCAAACAAAGAACAGCTAACCGCCCTCGCCTAGTGCGCTGCCCAGTCGGCTCAGCCGCGTGGGATGTGTAACACCCTTTCCCAGTATTTCAGAAATCAGTCGTCCGGCCGGGTCAACGATATAAAGAAAATTAGGAAACAGTATTAAAACTAGTAGCAGCAGGTAATAAAAGTCTATACTAAGCAATTTAAGACTTACAGAGGAAGTTAAAAAAAATAAACTAAGGATAATCACATACCTGATATCTGGATTCACAGAGACACTAAACAAGAATGAAATTGAGATAACTGAAAATCTATACAACAATAATAATCTGATACACGTTATATAAAATATTAATCATGTACATTGTCCACATCTACAAGTACATGCTGAAATAGAGTAAACTGAATGAGAAAAATACAACAAATTGACGCCACCATAATGCTCATCCTAGACGTAGTTTCTCACCTGTGTCACCTGAAAAACATTGTCAACGAAGGGTCAGAGTAAAGAAAAATAATTCCCCTTAGTGACACTAAAACAGATTTACATATGAATGCATGCATGTCTTTAAAAATAGTCTCATGCACTGAAAACATTTTATGTTATATGTTATGCATGTTTTTCCTATACTTCCTGGTCAACACACTACTAGTTCTATATTCATGACTTTCAGATCACTAACCCAAGTCCCGGCGTTCACTACTGGTATACTGTCTCACGTCGGGTCTATACTTGAGTTCTAGGTGACCTCTAGCTTGCACCTATACTAGGAAGGCTCTATGCAGAGTAGCTCCTAACGCGCAAAATCTGAAACTGACGACCCGAGACCATCTGACGAACTCAATTGTTCTATTGTCACGCGGACACGGTCTCGAATCTACTAACTGTCTCAAGGGAGTCAACTCTCAAGACTCTGCTACTCATAGGATACCATATGCCTTATGAGAAAGGTAGTGTGTCTCTACCAAGCACAAAAAGACTGAAGTGTGCTACTGACCTTTTGGTCAAATGCTACTCTGCTTGGGACATCTCTTTTGGTGTACTACTGAGCGACCCTTAACTTTCTTATGGTCGACTAGAAGGGGCATTCACGCCCTTCGTTGGACAAATTCCAAACTTACATACACAGGTATAGGTTTCGTACCTAACATTACCAATCCTGATCTGACTACTTGGGTCTTGGAGAAGGGTGTCATCCTACACATGTTCCGCGACCGTTTTCCTATCACCACACCTTTCTATGCATGATCATGATATTTGTACAAAACCCTACACATGCGTATATAAAATATATTATTTGTTATGTCTAACTAACAGAAATTAAGTTTCCTTACAGTGGTGCTGCGGCGTTCGTACACTCGACGTGGCGACATCTTCTTTTCCGAAGGCAATACTACTGTTGGGGACTTCAGAATGCTGCCCCGACCCCACCAAAATCCTGAAATTTACAGTAGCCCTAAATTCATAATTTTTCCTTTACGATTTTCCATGGAAAATTTCTATACAACTATGGTTACAAAATTTCAAGCGCTAAACTTCAGATTTTACCTTTACATGGAGTGATTGAGGCTCTCAAAGCGCTCAAACCAAATTCTGCAGAGAATCACGAACTCCAAAACCTAATTAGGGCATTAGGAACAAAACCTAGGTTAGACTAACTTCTAAATCAAGGAATTTCCACAAAGGAATAGAGATAAAGGAGAAATGAACTCACCGGAAACGAAATCGTTTCCACTACCACCGGCTAGGGTTGAATCTGGCACTTCCACGGCCAAGGAAGGAAAAGGAATGTCCACCGGCGCTCGTAGAGGAAGGAGGAGTGGTCGGAGAGCAGTTCCGGAGGGAAATCGGCCGGCGAAAAGGGCGCGGAAGGAGCGTCGGCTTGGCGTCGTCGCTGTTTGCGGGAAACGGGACGTCGGGCTGCGGTTTTCCTCTTCTCCCGTGAAAATGAATGTGCGGGATTTTATTTGATGGGCTATACAGTTTTGATAACGTATGAAGTGAGGGGGGGAATTGTTATTGGCACCCCAAACCAATTCTTTTTAAAATTAACCCCTATTCACCCCGCGCGCCACTAAATTAAAATGCGTCTCACTATAATTAACGCACTTAACGAACCATCGGTCGCTACCATAAGGAAAAGTAACAGTATACCTTGACGACGCGTTGCCTCGATCAAAATCCGTCGCGACTTGCCCCTACAAATTTTAAATAATTTCTCGCGTCAGATTTCCGGATGTTACAAATCTCCCCTCCTAACAAAATTTGTCCTCGAAAATTGCAACCATACCTGAATCGAAGAGAAAGGAATAGTCTGCATTGCTCTTAAGTTCATCCTCTCGCTCCCAAGTATACTCTGGTCAGTCACAGTTCATCCAAAGGACTTTGACCATGCAAATCTCTCTATTCCTGAGCTGTTGTATCTTTGAATCCACTATTCTGATTGGTCTAACTCCAACACTAAGATCTGTCTCGATTGGTGCTTCATCGGTATTGATGATCTGACTGGAATCTCTGACCGCTCTCCTCAAATAGGAGACGTGGAATACATCATGTACACCACTCATTTCCTCAGGTAAGGCCAACTTGTAAGCAACCTCACCAACTCTTTCCAGCACCTCAAAAGGACCAACGAATCTGGGGCTCAGCTTTTTCATCCGCTTAATTCTAGAGACTCTTCTGACTGGTCTGACCTTCAGATAAACATAGTCTCCAACACTGAACTCTACTGACCTGTGCTTCTGATCATGATACTTGGTCTGGCGATCCTGAGTTGTCTCCATACGCTCCTGAATAAGCTTGATCCTATCAGTGGTCTTATCAATCCATGACTCCCTGATAGTAGATCTTTCCTCACTTTCAGCCCAACACAATGGTGTCCGACAGCGTCTGCCATAGAGGGCCTCGGACGGTGTCATCCCAATACTCGTCTGAAAACTGTTGTTGTAGGAGAACTCCACAAGGGTAATATATTTCTCCCACTTTCCTCCAAAATCCAAAATGCACATCCGCAACAGATCCTCCAAAGTCCTATTTGTGCGCTCAGTTTGTCCATCTGTCTGAGGATGAAATGCGGTGCTGAAATTTAATCTGGTACTCAACCTCTCATGCACGTATCGTCACTCCCTGGAGGTGAATCTGTCATCTCAGTCTGAAACTATAGTCTTGCGAACACCGTGAAGTCGAACTATCTCGTCTAAATAAAATTGTGCCAGCTTCGGACATTAATCCGTCTTCCTAAGAGGAATGAAATAAGCGACCTTAGAAAGCCGATCAATTATAACCCATAAGGAGTCATTACCACTCTGCGATATCGGCAGACCATGGATGAAATCCATGGATATATCCTCGAATGTCCACTCAGGAATGGGAAGTGGCTGCAATTTGCCTCCAGGCCTTTGACACTCGGCCTTAACCAACTTGCACGTCCCACACTTACTTACGTAATTTGCAACATCGCACTTCAAACCAGGCTACCAGACTAACTTTTTGAGATCTGCATACATCTTCGTGCTACCCGGATGTATAGAATATCTGGAATTGTGTGCCTCAAATAGAATATCCTCGCGAAGGTGACTAACATCGGGGATACACACCCTGCCATCAAACAACAATAAATCATCCTGAATAGTGAATCTCTCCTTCTGACATGTCTGCACTGAGCTCCAACTCTCTGCCATCTTTGGATCCAACGGTAGGGCTGTCCTGATTCTATCCTTGATATCGCAGGTAATCTCCATCCAACTCAACCTTGCAGAACCAAAACTACTGCGTGACACAACGATAATGTTCAGTCTCTCCAGCTCTCGTACTAACTCCTCCTGCTGAGTGAGGAGGAAGAAACACGAACCTCTACGGTTAAGGGCATCAGCTACAACGTTCGCCTTTTCTGGATAGTACTGAATGTCTACGTCGTAGTCTGATAGAAACTCTAACCATCTGCGCTGCCTCAAATTGAGCTCTCGCTGATCAAAGATATATTTAAGGCTCTTATGATCAGTGAATATCTCACAACGAACACCATAGAGATAGTGTCTCCAAATCTTCAGAGCATGTATGACTGCTGCAAGCTCCAAGTCATGCACTGGATAGTTCCTCTCGTGAACCTTTAATTGTCTCGAGGCATAGGCTACGATCTTTAAATGATGCATGAGAACACATCCCAAACCCTGACCTGATGCATCGCTGTAGATCTGAAACCCGTCAGGCCCTGAAGGTAACTCAAGATCGGTGTGGTGATCAATCTGCCCTTCAAGTACTCAAACGCCAACTCACACTCAACTGTCTAATCCAAGCCCTTACCCTTCCTAATGAGCGAAGTCAGTGGCAAGGCTATCTTCGAAAAATCCCTGATGAATCTCCTGTAGTAACCAGCTAGTCCCAAAAAGCTACGAACCTCTGAAACGGTCGTCGGCCTTGGCCAATTCTTAATGGCCTCTATCTTCTTCGGATCAACACTAACCCCTTGTTGACTGATGACGTGGCCTAAGAATGCAATCTCTGAAAGCCAGAACTCACACTTTGAAAATTTGTCATACAACTGGTTCTTCCTGAGGGTGCTCAAAACAATCCTGAGGTGTGTTGCATGATCTTTTGCACTCTTAGAGAACAGATGTCATCTATAAAGATGGTGACAAAACGATCCAAGTACTCCCGAAATACCTTGTTCATCAGGTCCATAAATACTGAAGGGATATTGGTCAGCCCGAACGGCATGACCATGAATTCAAAGTGTCCATATCTGGTACTGAAAGTCATATTCTGAATATCCAAGTCACGAATCTTTAACTGGTGATAGCCTGACCTCAGATCTAACTTGGAGAAAGTGTTCGATCTCACCAACTGGTCAAACAAATCATCAATCCTGGGAATCGGGTACTTGTTCTTTACTGTCAGCTTGTTCAATTCACGGTAATCAATGCACAGTCTCAGACTACCATCCTTTTTCTTCACAAAAAGCACTGGAGCACTCCATGGTGAAGTATTGGGGCGTATAAAACCCAAATCAAGCAACTCTTGCAACTGACTCTTCAGCTCTGTTAGTTCCCTTGGAGCCATCCTATAGGAAGATTTGGCTACCGGTGTAGCCCCAGGCTGCAAGTCTATCGGGAATTCAATCTCTCTATCTAGAGGGGCACCAGGGAGCTCTTCCGGGAAAACATCGGGGAACTCCTGCACCACTGGTACCTCTATCAAGTCAGCCTTAGACTCCGCGCTCATCAGTACTACGAAGGTTTCACAACCCTTACTGATGCACCTTCTCGCTTGGACTGCAGATATAATCATCTCCACTACTCCCTTCAAGCCCTGAAAAGAAAATGAAGTCTGATTGGGGCCATCAAACTGTATCTGATTCGCCCTACAGTCAATCCTGGCGTTGACTGCTGAAAGTCAGTACATTCCAAAAATCAGGTCGAATCCTGCTATAGGTAGCTGCAAAGCTTCCACGACAATCTCGGTATCACCAAACTGCACCGGTACCCTGCACTTATCTCTGGTCTGCAGAAAGGATTCATTAGGCATCATGACTTCCAGTGGTACTGTCTCTGGAAAGACTTTTAACTTCAGCTTATGCACTAGAGATTCTGCGATAAACGAGTGCGAGGTATCCTTATCAAATAGAATCTTGGAGGGTAAATCACGAATCATAAGAATGCCTACATGAATGATTTTCATAATGAAAAGAGTGTCACTACGGAGGATTAAATAAACTAGTTAAGCAAATTTAAACACTTACATGTCACTACATCCTCCTAATCATTTGCCTCCTGTTGACCAAGCCCATAAGCTCTGGGCTGCACCAAATCTCGACCCTGTTGTGGTCTTCCATCAGTAATCATCAAAGCTTTGCCCTTGTCTGCCCTACTAGGGCCACCAATCTCGTACTTCGACTGCAGGAACAAAATACATTTGTCATATACAGAAATTTCATAAATGTACAAAAATACAGCAAGGTTGATTACCTGATTCGAACCACCTTCCTGACAGAAATGAGCTATGTGTCCAGGTTGACGATACTTGTAACACACGCCCGCGCTGGCCAAACACTCTCCTGGATGGCGACGCTGACACTTGGGACAAAGGGGGTAGTCCCTGCTCCTGTCACCAGATTGACCATTCTTTCTCGCATCAGGCTTCTGCTTCTTGTTCCAGTTCTTCGTCTGGTCATTCCTGCTCTGCTGCGACTGATGCGAATCCTGAGATCGCTTCGCACGGAAATTACTTCGCTTATGAACCTTCTGCTGCTCAGCCTCCAGCCTGCGAGCCGTATCCACTAAACTCCAGTAATCAGTGTTGATCATCGTCATCAGCGGCTGCCTCAACGAGTCACGTAAACCATCCACAAAACGGCTGCACTTCTCAGTCTGATCTCCCTGCATCACGCCTGCATATCGAGCCAGATGGGTAAGCTCTCGCTCGTACTCAGCAGCAGTCATGTCCCCCTGGAAAAGCCTAAGATACTTCTCCTGAAGACATCGTCGTGCACAAGGAGGCACGAACTAACTTGCAAGGGCTCTAGAAAATTCGCCCCACATAAACATGTCTGGCGTACGACCAGGCCATAAGTATGGTCATACTATATAAAAAGAACGTATCACTTCCAAAAAAATAATAGGAAATTTCATAACCATCTACCTGCGGGGTCATATGTCTGGTACTTGTCCCACCAGACCTTTGCCTCACCTCGGGGGAGGAAAACTGCCAGAGAAATCTTCTTGTTCTCTGGGCACTCCAAAACATCCAACAAGTCTCTGTTGTTTGCTACCCAATCATCTGTATCCATCGGGGTCTCGTCCCCACTGTAGTTCGAAGGTTGCAGCTCTCTAAAGTTCCTCAAATAACATTCCAGGGTCATCTCCATGGGTGCTGGGGCAGGAGCTGGTGCAGGGGCTAGTACTTGTATTGGAACTGGAAACCCTGCAGCCAAACCTCTCTGAAACTCTATCAAGGCAACAGTAACCGCCTTGGCAATCTGAGACGCTATGTCAGTGCCCTCTGTAGCTGCTGGAACTGCTGGTACCAGCGGCACGGCAGCATCTCCCATAGTCGCGTTAGGAACAGGGTCCTGACGTGAAGATTCACCCGGTTCACTTACTCAAGTTGCCTGATAGAACATATAAAAGAAATCTGATTATTTATCAAACATCTGCAAAATCTGGTTTAACAACTTTATTTCGTAATCTTGCGAAAACTAAGACTTAAACGCAACTTAAAATACTCCACTAACAAGAGTTTACTCTTACACAATCAAATGGCTCTGTGAAAACCTTCTAGGGTCCAGGGATCATAAACCTGCTCTGATACCAATTTGTAACACTCATTCCCAGTATTTCAGAAATCAGCCGTCCGGTCGGGTCAGCGATATAAAGAAAACTAGGAAGCTGTATTAAAACTAGTAGCAGCAGGTAATAAAAGTATATACTAAGCAATTTAAGACCTACAGCGGAAGTTAAAAAAAATAAACTAAAGGTAACCACATACCTGATATCTGGATTCACAGAGCCACTAAACAAGAATGAAATTGAGATAACTGAAAATCTGTACAACAATAATAATCTGATACACGTTATATAAAATATTAATCATGTACATTGTCCACATCTACAAGTGCATGCTGAAATAGAGTAAACTGAATGGGAAAAATACTACAAACTGACGTCACCATAACGTTCATCCTAGACGTAGTTTCCCACCTGGGTCACCTGAAAAATATTGCCCACGAAGGGTCAGAGTAAAGAAAAATAATTCCCCTTAGTGACACTAAAACAGATTTACATATGAATGCATGCATGTCTTTAAAAATAGTCTCGTGCACTGAAAACATTTTATGATATATGTTATGAAAACTTTTTCTATACTTCCTGGTCAACACACTACTAGTTCTATATTCATGACTTTCAGTTCACTAACCCAGGTCCCGGCGTTCACTACTGGTATACTGTATCACGTCAGGTCTATACTTGAGTTCTAGATGACCTCTAGCTTGCACCTCTACTAGTAAGGCTCTATGCAGAGTAGCTCCTAACGCGCAAAATCTGAAACTGACGACCCGAGACCATCTGACGAACTCAATTGTTCTAGTGTCACGCGGACACGGTCTCGAATCTACTAACTGTTTCAAGGGAGTCAACTCTCAAGACTCTGCTACTCATAGGATACCATATGTCCTATGAGAAAGGTAGTGTGTCTCTATCAAGCACGAAAAGACTGAAGTGTGTTACTGACCTTTTGGTCAAATGCTACTCTGCTTGGGACATTGCTTTTGGTGTACTACTGAGCGACCCTTAACTTTCTTATGGTCGACTAGAAGGGACATTCACGCCCTTCGTTGGACAAATTCCAAACTTACGTACACATGTATAGGTTTCGTACCTAACATTACCAATCCTGATCTGACTACTTGGGTCTTGGAGAAGGGTGTCATCCTACACATTTTCCGCGACCGTTTTCCTATCACCACACCTTTCTATGCATGGTCATGATATTTGTACAAAATCCTACACATGCGTATATAAAATATATTATTTGCTATGTCTAACTAACAGAAATTAAGTTTCCTTACAGTGGTGCTGCGGCGTTCGTACACTCGGCGCGGCGACATCTTCTCTTTCGAAAGCAATCCTACTGCTGGGGACTTCAGAATGCTGCCCCTACCCCACCAAAATCCTGAAATTTACAGTAGCCCTAAATTCATAATTTTTCCCCTTTACGAATTTCCCTGGAAAATTTCTATACAACTAGGGTTACAAAATTTCAAGCGCTAAACTTCAGATTTTACCTTTACGTGGAGTGATTGAGGCTCCCAAAGCGCCCAAAACAAATTTTGCGGAGAATCACGAACTCCAAAACCTAATTAAGGCATTAGGAACAAAACCTAGGTTAGACTAACTTCTAAATCAAGGAATTTCCACAAAGGAATAGAGATAAAGGAGAAATAAACTCACCGGAAACGAAATCGTTTCCACTACCACCAGCTAGGGTTGAATCCGGCACTTCCACGGCCAAGGAAGGAAAAGGAATGTCCACCGGTGCTCGTAGAGGAAGGAGGAGTGGTCGGAGAGGAGTTCCGGAGGGAAATCGGCCGGCGGAAAGGGCGCGGAAGGCGCGTCGGCTTGGCGTCGTCGCTGTTTGCGGGAAACGGGACGTCGGGCTGCGGTTTTCCTCTTCTCCCGTGAAAATGAATGTGCGGGATTTTATTTGATGGGCTATACGGTTTTGATAGTCGTATGAAGTGAGGGGGGGAATTGTTATTGGCACCCCAAACCAATTCCTTTGAAAATTAACCCCTATTCACCGCGCGCGCCACTAAATTAAAATGTGTCTCACTATAATTAACGCAATTAACGAACCATCGGTCGCTACCATAAGGAAAAGTAACAGTATACCTTGACGACGCGCTGCCTCGATCAAAATCCGTCGCGACTTGCCCCTACAAATTTTAAATAATTTCTCGCGTCAGATTTTCGGATGTTACAGGATGTGTAGGAATCTGACACTCCGAAATTGCCCAATATCTCACCAAATAGCATGCGGGATTGGAGAAAGAGGCAGTGAGGCTGGCATCATGCCCTCCAGCAAATCCACTGTCGTCGCTGAGTCGCATTCCACAATCAGCTCCTTTGCACCCCGACACAGCCCTTCAGAAACTTTTAGGTGAATAGTTGCAAGCTAACCATAGATAATTCAGGCGGGGCATCCAACGTAGATGAAGCAATCCAGGTAATAGTATCTTCTTCCTCCAGATAGACCGCACCCAACCCAATTGGGCCATTGCACATCTCCCAAGACGCATCAACCTGTATGACAACACTTGACTGTGAATGAGCGGCTTGGGGTCTAGGGTCTTGTCTACAGAGGAGATTAAACTCCCGAGCCAACCACCTCGCCTTCCTTGCAACCTGCTCAATGTCGAACGCCGCGTCCTGATACACGAGTTCACATTTGGCTTTCCAGATGGCCCAAGCACCATACGCCACAACGGACTGCAGAAGCCTCTAGCGTTCCTCCTTGGTGCTTCTTCGGAGGACAGCCCACAAGTCTACCTCCATTGTCATTATTTATTGTGTCCAAGATGAAGGGTCCCCGCTTCAGCTTAAGGGGGAGTGTTGGAATTATCGAGTCAATGTCGGTCTTATAGTGTCTTTATGTGTTTGCGGTTTAGTCTCACACCGTCTATCGGTGTTGTGTCTTGTTGTAACTCTTATATAATGTCCCTATGTGGATGAATAATAACATCAAGCATTTCAATTTTATTTGTGTGTCCTGGTGCTTGCTTCTCTCGTCGATTATGGGATGATGAAGTTTGTTTGTTGAGGTTTTATTTGTGTGTTAGGTTTATGTTTTATGTTTGATTTTTCATGTCTATATGCACGCGTGTTCTACGTGAGGGAGAGTGTTGGGATGAAGGCGACTCGGATGATCTTTCCAGACTTTTTTGCTTTTGTTCCACACGACCCCTAGGCTTGTGTCGTGTGTTGTTTGCGTCTCCCCATATTTCTTTGGATTGGTAGTGTGTTGGGAACTGATTGATGTTGGTGTGCTAATCTCAACGGATTGTGTCGTGTGAGACCGTGTCGTGCGGGACTGTGTCGTGTGGGACCGTCCTTTGTGCGGATTATCGCCGACAGATTATCCATGATCACTCGTTTGATGATTTGTTCCACATATTTCATTCTCTTTTGCATGTTGTGATTGTAGGTGATGTTGGTTGACTGATTTTCTGTAAGTCCACGATGTTTGTGGGTCCTGCGTCGTGTGTGGGTCAGCGTCGTGTGTGGCTGTCCTCGACTAGATTCCCCGGTGGCTCGTCTGATGTTTCGTCCCGCATCATCTACCTCCAATATCATTATTTGTTGTGTTCAAGCTGAAGGAACCCCCTTCAGCTTAAGGGGGAGTGTCGGAATTATCGAGACAATGTCGGTCTTGTAGTATCTTTAAGTGTTTGAGATTTAGGCTCTATTTGGTTCAGCGTTTTGCTGCTCCGTTTGGGGCAAACGCCACCGAAAGGCTGGTAAACAAATGAACCTCCGGCGGCGTTTGCTTCGTTTCCACCCGCCCGCCTTGAGAAACGCCCCAAAAAGCTCCGTTTGGAGCAGCCACCTCCCCCCTCCATTTCGAACACTCTGTTTCCACTCGCCGAATCGACCCGCTACCGCCGAACCGACCCGCTACCGCCGAACCAAATGAAGCCTTAGTCTCACACCGTCTATCAGTGTTATGTGTCTTATTATAACTCCTATATAATGCCCCTATGCAGATGAATAATAGCATCAAACATTTCTATTTTATTTCTTCCAACATTAAGGAAATATGTCTTATTACAATAATGTATCTTATGAGAATTAATGTGTCTTTGTGGGATAAAATGTAAAATGTGTGATGAATGGTCTGAAAAGACAACACATATTATCTATTAGATCAACATGGCTTTGAATCCGTATGCTAGGATATGAAGTTCGTAGGCGATGGTTGAGGTGAAACTGCCTCAACCCAAAGAGGAGTCAAGATATCATTCCCCACTCAAATATTGAAAAGTTTTTTCTCTCTCTTGGTCCTACCTGTTTGCCCCTCTCCCTACTTACTCACTTAGGCGTACTGGTGAACTCGTGGTTTGTGACCGCATCTCTTTGATTCCCCCACTTTCCCTGCTTTCGCTTCTCCAACTCTCATCCATTCCTTGCTTTTATAGTTTTTCCTCACTAGGACCCACCTTTTGGCGTCTCTTGCAAGTATCGTGTTATGTTCCCTCTGATTGGCATCACATATATAGCTTCTCCGGGCAACAAACCCTGACTGTAGCTCGTCGCCTCTGCTCGTCGGGTTCCTGATCGCGGCACTCCATCCACCCTCTGTCAACCTTCCTCAGTCCGACTGCGCACTGTTCTTATTCGCAGAAGCTCGAAGACCGCCAAACTCCATGTGATCCCCCCCCAACCAACCCCTCGCGCAGGTCTTGTCCGCCGAGCTCGCTCTCTGTTGAGGTCGTCGATCTATCGTTGGCCACAATGTCTTATCTTATCCGCAACTAGCTTGCTCGCATTTTACCTGCTCACTGACGTGTCTGCTCGCTTGTTCGCAAACTAGCACGATCTTTTCGCCGCTTCATGTCTGCGCCTGCATGCTCGCCCGATTGCAGAGTCTGCCCGATTATTTCTTCCACAACGTCCTGTATGCTTGCGGAGTCAACTTGCTCTCCTAATCGCAGAGTTGGCCCGATCGTTTAATCGCGTGTCCGCATTATTGTTGTATCTGCTCCAAGTTAGAAACTCCTTTCTGTCGTCTGTGCTCGCATGGTCTTCACAGACTTTCCTATTTCCTATCTGAGGTTTATGGATGTGAACGATGCAAACTCCCTTACGACCTGTGTTGTCCTTACTCTCCCTGAAGTTTTTTTTTTTTGAAGAGATAAGCCGGCGGGCTTGGATACATCTACCTAGGCAGTCTCAACAATGAGACCCCTCAAAACCGGAGTTGGGACAAACCCTTGGTTATTGCTAAATAAAGAATAGATAACCGCCCTCGCCTAGTGCGCTACCCAGTCGGCCCAATCATTTACTTCGCATGGGATGTGTAGGATTCTGACACCCCGAAATCGCCCAATATCCCACCAAATAGCATGCAGAATTGGAGTAAGAGGCAGTGAGGCTGGCATACGGCCCTCCACCAAATCCATTGTCGTCGTTGAGTCGCATTCCACAATCAGCTCCCTTACACCCCGATGCAGCCCTTCGGAAACTCCCAAGTGAATAGATGCAAGCTAGCCAAAGATAATACCATCAGGCGGGGCATCCAAAGTAGCTGAAGAGGTCCGAGTAATAATATCTTCTTCCTCCAGATAGACCGCACCCAGACCAATTGGGTCATTGCCCATCTCCTGAGACGCATCAACTTGTACGACAACACCTGGTTGTGAATAAGCGGCTTGAGGTCTAGGGCCTTGTCTACAAAGGAGATTAAACTCCCGAGCCAACCACATCGCCTTCCTTGCAACCTACTCAATGTCGAATGCCGCATCCTGACACACAAGTTCACATTTGGCTTTCCAGATGGCCCAAGCACCATACGCCACAGCGGACTTCAGAAGCCTCTGGTGTTCCTCCTTGGTGCTTCTTCGGAGGGCAGCCCACAAGTCTACCTCCATTGTCATTATGTGTTGTGTCCAAGTTGAAGGGTCCCCTCTTCAGCTTAAAGGGAGTGTTGAAATTATCGAGTCAATGTCGGTCTTGTAGTGTCTTTATGTGTATGAGGTTTAGTCTCACACCATTTATCGGTGTTATGCGTCTTATTATAACTCCTATAAAATGCTCCTATTGTTGAAGCCAAAAATGACCTCAACGGGAGTTCAAAACAGGGGTGCAGTCAACACCTACTTCTCTCAAGCCTCAACCCTCGACTAGATTCAAAGATCCCTGGACTGACCCAAAGCCTCAGCAGGGAGGTCCCACCTCACACCCAGAAGATCTCTGAGAGCTTCCCCTCCAAAGCCAAAAGCTGGGCTAGGAGCACCTCAGAAAGCACTGGAAGTTGGAAGATTATGAAAGCTTGCCTTCTAAGGAGCTCTTATGGGTCTATTTATAGCCTTTGCTGACCTGAGATTACTGAAAGACCTTTGGTTGATCTGCAGATAGCCAAATCCCGATGTTTATCTTGAGGGTATTGGGGTAATTTTACCTGAGGGCAATTAGGTCATTTTACCCAAGGCCCTGGGCCCCACTCGGCGAGAGCTCTGAGCCGATAGCCTTCTGTCCAGAACCCGGCGCAAGCGGTCTCGCCTGCTTATAGGCGAGAGCTTCTTTAAGACAGGAGCTTGGCGCTAGCGCAAGTGTTCCCGCGTTGGCTGCGTTCGACGATCGGGCCAGCGATTTCCGTTCGACGATTTGGCTGCGTTCGGCGATTTGGCCAGAGAGCTCCGTTCGACGATCTGTCAGCGGTCGACGATCTTGGTTCGACGATCGTCGAGCGCGGGGCGCTTTGTAGGCGAGAGCTCCTTTAAGACAGGAGCTTGGCGCTAGCGCAAGCGTTCCCGCCTACTTGGGCGAGAACTTCTTTAGGGCGAGAACTCCTCTAGCTAGCCTAATTGTGACCGTTGGTGCCTCCTGCTCTGACTCAGCGAATATGGGGTTGTACACAATCCCCGCTCTTTTTGATCTAGCTCTGCGCTCGAAAAGACACATCCAACCCATAAATATTCGCTGAGCACGTGTCAACGTCAGGGAATCTTTTGGTGGGCCGTACGGTGGCTATATATATGTGCTGATAGACGGTCATAATTCTGCCCTTGAATCGTCATTCTTCGTCTGAGTTCTTGCCTCCTCTCGCGATGCATCCCAAGCGCGCTGACAAACCGCTTCCGCAGGATCTTCAAGACTGCATCGATGCTGCACAGGCGCGAGCCAAGGCTAACTGCGCCTTGGTTGCCCCCTGGCTGGCGAGAAAATCGTCAGCCGATGAGCCTTCTCAACCAAAGAAGAAGAAGAAGAAGGCGAAGGTGGTCCAGCGGGACCTGCCCCGCGAGAACAGGAGCCCGCCTACTCCGACCCCAAGCCGCGCGGATGATCCCTCTCCGCAGAAGGTATGTCCGACTCGCTGATCATTGAACTGTTGAAGCCAAAAATGACCTCAACGGGAGTTCAAAACAGGGGTGCAGCCAACACCTACTTCTCTCAAGCCTCAACCCTCGACTAGATTCAAAGGTCCTTGTACTGACCCAAAGCCTCAGCAGGGAGGTCCCACCTCACCCGGAAGATCTCTGAGAGCTTCCCCTCCAAAGCCAAAAGTTGGGTTAGGAGCTCCTCAGAAAGCATTGGAAGTTGGAAGATTATGAAAGTTTGTCTTCTAAGGAGCTCTTATGGGTCTATTTATAGCCTTTGCTGACCTGAGATTACTGAAAGACCCTTGGTTGATCTGCTGATAGCAAAATCCCGTTGTTTATCCTGAGGGTATTAGACTAATTTTACCTGAGGGCAATTAGGTCATTTTACCCAAGGCCCTGGGCCCCACTCGGCGAGAGCTCTGAGCCGAGAGCCTTCTGTCCAGAGCCCGGCGTAAGCGGTCTCGCCTGCTTATAGGCGAGAGCTCCTTTAAGACAGGAGCTTGGCGCTAGCGCAAGCGTTCCCGCGTTGGCTGCGTTCGACGATCGGGCCAGCGATTTCCGTTCGACGATTTGGCTGCGTTCGACGATTTGGCCAGAGAGCTCTGTTCGACGATCTGTCAGCGGTCGACGATCTTGGTTCGACAATCGTCGAGCGCGGGGCGCTTTATAGGCGAGAGCTCCTTTAAGACAGGAGCTTGGCGCTAGCGCAAGCGTTCCCGCCTACTTGGGCGAGAACTTCTTTAGGGCGAGAACTCCTCTGGCTAGCCTAATTGTGACCGTTGGTGCCTCATGGTCTGACTCAGCGAATATGGGGTTGTACACCTATGTGAATGAATAATAGCATCAAGCATTTCTATTTTACTTCTTCCAACATTAAGTAAATGTATCTTATTAGAATATTGTATCTTATGAGAATTAATGTGTCTTTGTGGGATAGAATGTAAAATGTGTGATGAATGGTCTGAAAAGACAACTCATATGATCTATTAGAACAACATGGGTTTGAATCCGTATGCTAGGATACGAAATTCGAAGACAGCGGTTGAGGTGAAACTGCCTCGACCCAAAGAGGAGTCCAGATATCATTCCCCACTCAGATACTTTACTACACATGTTATGAATTGGTAGTTACATTTCATAAATATTACTGATTAAATTCATTAGTCTTACAGGTGACCATGTCAGGTGTACGGGTAAACGGATGTGAAAAATGGTAATCTCCACAGATTGAGGCATATTGTTACATGAGGTATAGATGATAATTCTTTACATTTAGTTATGATCTAACATAAACTTAGGATGCTCTCTTATACAATTCTGATATGTTGTGGTTAAGGTGTATAGCCCAAAGACTAATAAGAAGAATATAAATGAATGACACTAAGGTTCGTTTGGGGGGGACTTATTTTTACCGGTCAAGCGGTTACAATCGGATGAACCGGACCATAATTAAGTTCCGGTTCATGCGATCGTAACCGCTTGACCGGTGAAAATAAGCCCCCCAAACGGAGCCTAAATTTATTATGATAACAGCATAAGAACTTTGTGATGCAGGGGCAACTATGTGAAGGACTACAAGCAACGTGAGAAGCCCAATTAGATAATTTGAATTCCGTAATATGCTATAATTAGATAGGTATATGATTTCTATGATGGATGACTAGAGAAGTATGTGAGCTATGCAATTTGGCCACTACGTAGTTATATTGGAGCGGTAGAATACCTATCAATACTTGAAATAAAATACTTCATACCTTTAAATGATATTCGTATTTTCACTGATAATCTGCTCAGTTAATGAAATATTATTGAAGGTATACAAATAATGGTCAGGATATGAGCAAATATGACCCATATAAGAATTAGGCTCTATTTGTTTGGGCGTTTCGGAGCTCCGTTTTGGGCAAACGCCGCCGGATGGCGGGTAAACAAATGAACCTCCGGCGGCGTTTGCTCCGTTTCCACCCGCCCGCCTTGAGAAACGCCCAAAAAAGCTCCGTTTGGAGCAGCCACCTCCCCCCTCCGTTTCGAACACTCCGTTTCCACCCACCGGATCGATCCACCACCGCCGAAACAAATGAAGCCTTAATGCGAAGCTTACTACATGATTCAGAATAATGACAAGTAAAATTTGAAGGTATACAAATAATGGTCAGGAAATGAGCAAATATGACCCATATAGGAATTAATGTGAAGCTTACTGCATGATTCAGAATAATGACAAGTAAAATTTAACGGGCACACACATAAAAATAGAATATAAGATGAATGACTCATTGTATATTAATTAATGTTCGGTCAACTAATTAAATAATTGAATGAAACCCAATGTAAATAATGTAGTGTTGAGATTAGATTGTTAGTATTGTTATATTAATTTTTCATGTGAGGTGGTTTAGTCTCATAGTGTATGTTCACCTTTATGAGTCTCACGTAATCCTTTAAATATACCGTATATGGATGAATAATAGATAACTCGATTCCTTGCAACATAGTATCAGAGCCTTAGGGCTACATTACAGTTTTTCGCTTTCGCCGCATATGCTTCCTTGTGCATCCGCTCGTCTCTTTGCATGCATTCACAGTCGCCAACCGAATCCACTTCCTCTCGCGCATCTGTCGTCGCCAGCAGTCGCTGCGCCCGTCGCCAACAGTCGCTGCGCCCGTCGCCAACAGTCGTAGCGCTCGTTGCCAACAGTCACAGCTTCCTCGAGCACATCTGCCATTGCCAGAAGTCCCAGTCGCAGCACCAGCACTCCTCTGCCAACAGTCCCCGTTAGCAATCCTCTGCTAGCAGTCCTCCTCCCCAATCGCTTCGGTAGCCCTTCTCCGCCATTTTTTGTTGCCGCTCCATCACTTGGCGTCAGAAATGCGGCTCTAAACTGATAGCATTTTCGGTGTCGCTCTTTATTGGAGTCTCTTAAATGACCTTGGTGTCGTTCCTCCTTCTATGAGACAACGCTAGTTTCTATCTAGGTGTTTTTAGTATTCCCAGTTGGATCCTTGATTTTTATTCTCGGATCATCATGTCGAGGACTGACGACTCTCCTACGAACTCTTCTAGTACCGGCGTTTCCTCTGCAACTTTGATGTCTAGTGGCTCCACTCGGACCGATCATGACCACAATACCCCTCAAATCATGACTATAAGTTTGGATGACTCCAATTTTCTTTTGTGGTCTCGGGCTATTACCCTTTAATTGAAGAGCAGGCGTTTGTTTATTTATGTTCTGGGTACTACTCCGACACCTACCAATGATTTTTCAGATTGGCTGCAGTGGGAGTCTGAGAATTCTCGATTTATGTCTTGGCTAACAAACTCTATGGTTGACTTTATTGCTTGTAATTATCTGTTTTTGGATACGCAACAGATATTTGGAAGAGGGTCGATGACACTTACTCTTGTCGGACAATGCTGCCCAGATTTTCCAACTGCGACGAAAGATCTTTCACCTACGTCAAGGCAATCGCCCCCGATCAAATCAGTGTTCAGATCCTTAGGCGCTTTCCTCTGCCCTCTCTTCCAGAGGTTTTCAGTCTTGTTAGCAAGAATTTGATAGGTGATAGATATGGACCCCTAAAACTGCTCCGGAAGGATCTGCCCGAGCTATTTAGTTTGGCAGTAGAGCTCCTCTTGATTCCAAGCTCAAGTTAACCGACAAAGATCATTTGCTCTGTGACTACTGTTGGAAGTCTTGTCATACCTGGGACACCTGTTTTTGTCTCTATGGCTTTCCCACACCCCGTGGGGGTTCTGCACCGTGTAGCGGTCGTGGTTACGGTCTCTCTCGAGATCGCTCTACTCAGCCCCGCTCTGCCCACCTATCTGATGCCTCCGAGGAGACCCCCTCGAAGATCTCCTCCGAGGAGATTTACTTATGGGTGTTATGGTCATCTTAAACACTGTAAAAGTGGGATAGTAGTATGCTCTAAAATATTCTTGATATCCACGCAATTCAAGAATATACCAACCTAGCCTTTCAGAAGGTAACATTTGACAATTGTGTCTGTATAAGAACCCAAAGTCGAAGTTCACGGGCATATAGAATTCCCGTTCAAGAAGCTCAAGCCGCAAGGACTCAATCATGGGATCACAAATTCACAACCCATATGGTCTACCTGAGAAGCCAACCCCCATATTGAACCGGCCAGAGGCAACCCAAGAGTTACTCATTAAAGGCCGAATAACTCTCAAGGAGGACTATCTTGCCATACATCGGAGCATTCAAGATCGGGCCAACACCCAATGGGCAATGGCAATCATGATAAATCTTCTATCATAATTGAAAATGTTGAAAATGAAGCATCCTACCATCTCAACGAGTAGTCGTAAAAATGAAGGGGAAATTTCTCCCAGGTCTAAAAGATGTAATAGTTTGGTTCATGGATGGGAGAGTTCTTCATGATCCTTTAGTCTTTGTGAGTTCTCCAACAGTCTAATACATAATTTTTCATCTCTTAAACCTTATTGGATCTTAGTAGTAAGTAATATTAGTGTCAACAATTCATAGTCAAAACATGACCCAGCATATGAATTTCCATTGCCAATGCACTGGTACATATTTTGGGCTTTAAATGAAGGATTGACTTTGAAGTTTTCTTCCTTGTAACTATCAATCATGTTTTTTTAGCAAGCTCTCCTGTCTTGTGTGAATATATAAAATAGAAAACAATGGGCAAATGTTATCCCCTCCATCGTATATAGAATAGGGAATTAATTTTTACCTGCAGCGCCATGAGCAAAGTGGCACTTAGTGTCAAACGGGCAGTACCCAGTCATCTCCCACTTGTTACAAATCCTAGTCTTCCAATTGGAATGCCTCTGAATAGATCCACTGCAACCACTTACCCGATCCTTTGACTGCTCGTCGTGCAGAAAGCTACACATATCACCATATGAGCAGCCCTCATCGGTATAAAACTTCTTACAGTGCCTCCCCTTGTAAGATCTCTGCCCATCGAACATACCAGCAGAAGAAGTCGGGATTGGTATCTGATGTTCCTCCCTCCGGCCGTCTCCGTCGGCGGCAGCAACAATTTGCGGCCAATTTGTCTTGAAGAACATTGTCCCGATGGCCTTGGATTGGGGCTGTTATGGCAGCTCCCTGCCGTCGCCCTTAGCTGGATTTGAGATGAACTCCGACGAGGGGTCGTTGTTTCCAATCACGGCAATCTTCGAAGAAGGCTTGAGAGCTCTCTCTCGTGTTGAATGAAGACAGGTCTCGATGATCTTTCATTGGTTTTGACAGTGGTGTCTCGGTAATTGCGCCACCTCAATTTCTCAGCAGACTTCTCAGCAGACGAATAAAAACTCTCGATCGGGAAAGCACAAATTCCCAATTTTTGGAAGAGCAGTTTTTAGGAACTAGCGTGTATGTACCTCTAGTTGAAATATATTTTTGGTGATCGTTAACCACAACTTGTTATTTTGCTAGTCGTATTCTAAAATTTCCTAATTTTTCGCATCTTTTAGAAATACGTCTTGTACATGCAATATCAGGAAAAGTGTTCACCACGAAAGTTTTAGATATCGACGAGGTCTACGACTTTCGTGTTGATCACTTTTCCTAAAAATGCATGTACAATGCGTACTTTGAAAATATGCCCTGGTTTTACGCTTTTTTGAAATACGTCTTGTACATGCAATTTCAGGAAAAGTGTTCACCACGAAAGTTGTAGATCTTGTCGATATATACAACTTTCGTGTTGAACACTTTTCCTGAAATTGCATGTACAAGGCGTATTTCGAAAAGGCGCGAAAAATTGGGAGATTTTGGGGTGCGACTAGCCAATTACGGGTTGCGGTTAACAATCGCCTATATTTTTAGGCGTTGGATGTGAAATCTGACCGCCAGCATTAAAGGGAGCAAAAAATATTGAAAAATATGCATAAGTTTTTGTTGATCGGACGGCTCACAATGCATCGCGGGCACCATCCTCCACATGCTCGCGTGTACCTAAAAATTTCTGTTTTTGGAATACCAAGACCTTGCCCACCCTAGTGGTTCAGGTTGTGCAGCCGACGACAGGAGGAGAGCGTGCTGGCGGGAGGCGAGTGTAGCAGAATGCATTGCAAAGTATGTTGGAGTGTGCTACCCTGTGGGTTCAAACAATGCATAATTCACATCAAGTTCAAGTTCACACGACGCACATTGAGCCCAGCGGCCTGCTTGCAATTACGCGTCGTATGGGCGCAATTACGCACGATGCACGGTTGATTGCTCGCAGCACGCAGTGGGCGTCGTGCATAAGCACGAGCGGCGCGCATAGGCGTGCAACGCGGGCTTCAGACACAAGCGTGTGTGCGGTTCGCGCCTCTGGCTTGTGGGTGATTGTTCGGTGCGTGAGTAGCCTTTGGGAGTGTATTCTGCTCATGTTTTTACATTCGTTGGAGGAGTTAAGCAGACTCAGAATTGTACGAGAACGAGAATACTGGAAATGTCTTGACGAGCCTTCTGAGGTTGCTGCAAAAATTCTCTGATTCGTCAAAACTGTTTTGGGGGAATCTTATTAAAAATAAAGTACAAATATTCATAGAGGAGTTTTAGGGGGGAGAACCGGTTTTCTCCCACTTAGAGAGAAAATCAGGATCATGACTGTCTGATCTCCTCTGACGGCCAAGATCAACCCTATTTGAAAAAAGATCACCTCCCGTTTCCGTTCCCATCCCGCCCCGCTGCCCCCGAGCCCGCTTCCGTGTAACACCTCAAGTTTCTGTAGCCAGGAAAAGAGGATATCGCGCGACGGTGGGCTAATACCACGTAGCGATAGCTTCAGGCGTCGATAGCGCTGAGTGAGGCGAGGTGACTCGACGCCTAGTCTATCGCAAGACAATATGTTGTGATCGCGTGGCGCTGGCCAATTTATTGGTCGAGCTCTCAGGAAGTTACCGTCCGGCGGTACTGATACCGTTGGCGGTAGCTTGGCAATTTATTTGTCAAAACTCTCGGGTTTCTACCGCGCGGCGGTAGTAACTATCGTGTGACGGTAGCAGGAGCAGCTGTATCGTAGCAGTCCTCAGCTACCGCGAGGCATTAGCATCCTATCACGCGACGATAGTAAAGCTGTAACGTCGTGGTCACATGTCGCCCTGTGGTTGGAGGGTCTGGGCGGTGGCGCACTAAACGAGACGTTGATTAACGGTACCACGCGACGGTAGCTAGCTACCGTGCGACGGTAGCTCTGTTATAGTGTCGGTTTGACCGTTTTCACTTCATTCATTTGGAATTTGAGAACCTTGGGCTGTACGTTTGGAGTAGGAGGCGCGACACCAGAGGGGAGATCTCGTCGCCGTTTGAGATTCGGAGCTCGGATTCACAAGGCGAGTTCGGATCTACAGAGGCAAAGCCGAAGCGGTCGTTTTCATCATGCTAGAATCTCTTCAATGACGCCGAAGCGGACTTCTATGATAATGATCTTCATCCTTGGACATGTGAAGTTCTTTTGGCATTAGATGGTAAACACTCCACAAAAACGTGGAATTGGTTCTCCCCACGGGTAGATCCGTGTATCTCCGTTAGTTTTGCATTTAGCACTGGAATCGAAGTACGAATTAGGCATGCTGCGTGAAGCCCGTCCGGACAGATTGGTCTGGATTGGTGATGTATGTATGTTATGTATGCCGGAGAAGACTTCGCGGTCATCGTGTAAATTTCGGAGTCGCGGGGTGTGTTGAGTCCCGTTTCTTGGAAACCTTGTGGTCGTTTGCTGGAGCCTATCTTAGTGAGACCTATGGGCTATTTTATGAGGCCTGTCTGGTGAGACCTGGGGGCCATGGGCGCCTGTCTCTCAAAGACCTGTGGGCTAATTTGTGGAGCGCAAGCTTAATTTGTTCAGCTTTGGTAGTCGTGAGTGCTAGCCTAAGATCCTTACAGAGTTATGGATCATACGGAAAAGGGAAAGAGGATGTTGACTCGCGTCAGGCCTGCAAGTCGGATGATTTGAGCACGTGATGTGGTTGTACTGTACCCTCCCATATGCCGGTCGACTTGGAGTGAGTCAATGTGTGAATTTTAAGTCACTGTGACTTTGTCGCAGCATAGAGGCGTTGTCTCCGGCTTTGGCCCCGTGATACTGAAAGCTCAAACGTTGTTGACTGTCACAGTGAACGGTGGTGCGACCCCTTGCGATCTTGTGCACCAACAATGTGCCCTGAGTGCACGGGGCATTGGGCGTTTGCGCCAACGTCTGTAGTGAATGATACTTAAGTTGCACGTTTTGATTGTCAATATATGATTATACTAATGTCTGCAGATAACGAGCACTGCCACCCCAAATGAGGGGCGTGATCATTATAATTTGGCCAGCCAATACTGACCGTTGCTTTCGTTTGCCACCGTGCGGTGGAATGTTTCGTGCAGATGCAGCCGATCCAAGCGGGAAATAGCGGGCTGGAGCCCAGGATTGCTAAGCTGGCCCTTGAAGGCCAATGCGAATTACCTGTTTATTTTATTGTTCATGTGTGGCCGGCCCGCGTGCCGATGTATGCAACACATTTTATTTTGAGTTGAACAATGTAAGGTGTAACGCCCCGGATTTTGATTGCGTACGCATGATGGGCGTTACGTTGGCCTTGAACGTTGTTCGAGCATGGTTTTTTCCCGCGGGCTTGCGAGTGGCTGTTTTGGTTGCCAAGTTGCACGATTCTCCAGCAAACCGGAGTCCAAATTGGGGACTCGGTGAGGCCTCTTAGGGAATGTTTGCACTTTTTCGCGCCCGGGAAATGTTGCTGAAGTGAGTTGCTGGTTCAGGAAAAAAAAGGGTAAAAAGTTCTTAAGGCAAAAATGGTCTAGGACGTCAAAAAAACATTTTTCAAAACAGGGAAAAATGGTCGTTTTTGTGCTAGACACGCCCCCTGACACGGGCGTGACCCAGGCCGTGACCTGGGCGTGACCTCCTTGACTCGACGATTTTTTCTTGCGTCGAGTTGAGCTCGACGAATGGGGTACACGCCCCCTGACACGGGCGTGTCACAGGGCGTGTCCCGCTTTGTCGAGTGTCGAGTGTTGAGTGTCGAGTGTCGGGTATCGAGTGAGGGTACACGGCCTGTGACACGGGCATGTCACAGGGCGTGTCCAGCTTGTCGAGTGTCGAGTGTCGAGTGACGAGCATCGAGTATCGAGTGTCGGGTGTCGAGCGAGGGGACACGGCCTGTGACACGGGCGTGTCACAGGGCGTGTCCAGCTGTGTCGAGTGTCGACACTATGTGTCGACGAGGTGTCGAGACACGGGCTACACGCCCTAGGTCACGGGCGTGACCGACCCGTCACGGGCGTGTACCCGGCCGTGTACCATGTGGATAAACTTGGAATTGCCGACTTTCTGCGCCGCTTATGGTACACGCCCTGTGTCACGGGCGTGACACAGGGCGTGACCGACCCGAAAATCGACTTTTTTCAGTTTTTTTGTGCCGTTCATTTCCTTGATTCTGCATCTAACGGTCCAGCTCTGTTCTGGAGGAAATAAGGCCGAAACAGAGAATTGTCTTTCTCATTTCACCTTCTCTTCATCTTCTTCTTCCTCTCAAAGAGAAAGCAAGAGAGCAAGGGAGCAAGCAAGGCAAGGAAAGAGAGGAGCAGCCGTCGCGGCATCATCTCGGTTCAGGCAAGCGGTGTTCTTCACCCTTGCCAATCTGGATTTCTTGTCCTTTGATTAATTGCTCTTTCAATTTCCCTATGCTTATTTTGTTCTTCTTAATTCAATTGCCTAGTTTGTTCTTCTTGATTCAAAAATTATGCTTGTATCAATCCTCTTGCTTCTGATCAAATTTCCCTATGCTGAATGACTTTGAGCTTCCATGTGTAGTTTTGTTAGTTAGCAAGCCCATGTTAGATTGCTTCATGTCGTTTATCTTGTTCATGTGACTCATGGAGCTCTATTTATTCATGTTCATGTAGCCTTTTTCTTGCCTAATTATGTGATTTGTTCTTGTTTCTCATCATGTAATTCATGTAGCTTGTAGCTTAATTACTTTTCGAGCAACTTGTCGTCATGTGTGAGAACGATGAAAGGAACGTGTTTAGCTTGGGTTATGGGGCGTTTTGCGAGGCGAATTGTGAACCATGGCAGGAGCGTTTGTGTGAGAATTCTGCAAGGGGTGGTGTGGTTTCAGCCTGTGGCCACCGGGTTTTGGTTTTGTGGTTAGAGAGACCACTTTGGCCCCGATTTGGGCTGATTTTGTTTGGTGCGTTCCACTTCAGGGCCGCCACCGAAAGACTCTTGCGGAATTGAACTTAACCGCTGCTTATGTTTCACTCGTTTGGTTGTGTCTTGTTTGTAAGATGCTGAGTTTGGGCGGGTGTGTTGCCCTTTTTCTCCTGCGGGTGGAGCAGGACTTGTTGAAATTATACGCACTTGGTGCGGTTGGCACTTTGGAATGACATTGTTTCATACTTGTACGCACTTGTTTATGCACTCTTTTTACTTATATGAAACATTGCTACGGGGTCGGTAAGCCCCTTCTTTATCAATTATGAAATTCATGCTCTCTTTTGTATAGCTTGGTTGATTGCTGAGGTATTCTTTCTTGAATGCCTCAGGTGCAGGTTGTAGCCGGTTGAGCGGCTAGGTCGGTTGGTGGTGTTTCTTGGGAACTAGCCGAGCATTCTTAGCGAGGTAGTTCTTCTCTTTGTTGTACAGACATACATATGCCCCAATGGGTTCGTGTCAGTTTGTTGGCGCCCATTGGTGGTTTTCTTTCCTTGTGATGTATGAATAATAGACTGCTTTGGATGATGTCTTCTTGCTCTTGGGAAGGATTTATGGTAGGTTGCATTATGTATTTTCTAAGCTACACAAAACCTATTATTGTATATCATGCATACATGTTTTGCTCAACTAAGACGTATTTTCCAAATGACGTAAACAAAGAGGATTTCTTATAGTAGTATCACGATAGGCTGCATATAGGAGCTCATTATAAATAAACAAAGTATTTCTGCCGCGTACAAATACAGTTTTTGATACCTACGGCCGAGGGATACGGTCATTCAATCCAAAGGTTTTCTTACATTTCACTGTTGAATTTCAACTCATAACGTAAGCGTCAAGAGTTGCCTGAGCGTGTGTAGTTATCCCCTGCACGACGTGGCATCATAACCCGTAGTTCATCTTGCTCTGATACGATGTACTCGTTGAGGAAATGCGGGTTGTGACAGTTGGTATCAGAGGCAGGTTTGCTTGACATTTGGTCGGGCAAACTTTCCCGTGAATTTTGTGCTTGTAAGCATCATCTCTTACACACATCGAGGTGCCATCAGTATGTCTTGGCCGAAGCACGTACACTACACTCATGGCATGAACAGAAGTATACGGGGCATATTATGTAGTATGAGATGCATAATATGTGATTGTATATGGATCCACCATAGGGGCAACATGTGCGGGTTATGTAGTATGGGATGCATAACCTTCCCACATGGATGCGACTAGCATGTTTTCTTTTCTTCGTTGCATGCAATGCTATGTAGTATGGGATGCATAGCATTGTGATGCGTACGACCGCTCATGACATGCATTAAGACCTTTTCTAGATTGCATCGCACAGCACACATAACATAACATTGCATGAGCACAACGTGCCAAGCTAAGATTTACATGATGACACATGTACACTCATGGTTTTGGGTTAAATAAAGTCATGCATTCATTGGTAGGCACAAGTTAGTGGGATGACGGTGAGTCATCTTTAGGCTAGGCATACCATCATTCATAAACTCCCAGAGCAAGTTAGCAGTTGATGTTCATATTGTTATATGTATGGTCTGTACATAGCCGTTGTGTGTTTTGTTGGGTTTGAGCTTGACAAGAGTGAACGTGTGAATAGGACGTCGAAGCGTCCAGTGATAAGGCAAACTCCCCAATCCGAGGGCGAGTCTTCGGGCGCGCAGAATAATGCCCTGATGGATAGTCTTCGCCAAAGTAATGAGGCTTTGACAAGGCAGGTGCAAGAAGTGCAGACCCAGCTCCAAGCTATGTCATCCGCGATGTCTGGGCTGGCACCAAGAGGGCAAGAGACTGTCAGAGGCCCCACGATTTCTACTCCTTCAGTGACCGTGATACCCCCAGTTGTGGTTCCTCCTGCGATGACTTTCATCTCGCAGTTTCAGCGACTTGGACCACCTACTTATGATGGAAAAGTAGACTTTGTGATCTTGGATGATTGGGTGATCACGTTGGAAGAAATGTTTGTGTATTCTGGCGTTACCGAGGACCAGAAGGTAATGCTTGCCGCCTATCAACTCAAAGGGTTGGCGAAAGGTTGGTGGTTGCAAGAAAAGGAAGGCCTAGGGGCGGGCTGTTCGTGGGAAGAATTCAAAGAAATGTTACGACGCAAGTTTCTACCGGCAGTGGAACGGGACCGCCTGATGAATGACTTCTTGTATTTGAAGTAGAGGCAACGCACAGTGAGCGAGTATGAAATTGAGTTTAGCAAGTTAAGTCGGTTCGCTCCGAGCTTGGTGATTACGGAAGCTGACCGAGTAAAGAGATTTCTTGGCGGACTCCGCAGCGACGTGCAGCAATTCGCAAGTGCTTATGGAGCGACAAGTTACATCACTGCGGTTGAGGCTGCGTTGAAGGTGGAAGCTATAGAAAATGCCAAACAAAGAGGGCAGCAGATGAGGCAGGGCAAGAGACAGCTGGTGGGAGAGAAAATGTCCCACGAGTCAGACATCAAGAAGAAGAAGGAACTATGTAGCTTCTGTGGCCGAGCCGGACACCCGTTTGAGAAATGTTTCAAGCGGTTGGGGATGCAAAAGAAGGAGCAGGTGCACGCCATTCAGGGTGCGCCAACCAGAGACTTGGAGTGTACATTTTGTGGGAGAAGAGGTCATGATGTGGGCCGCTGCTGGGCCAAAGACAAGGTGTGTTTCCAGTGTGGCAGACCAGGACATCTTCGTGCAAGGTGCCCGCAGATCCAACCTGTTTTGCAACCCGCACCACTCCAGGCTTTGCCTCCGCCTCCGCGTGTAGATAAAGACAAAGGGAAGTTGAATGTGGTCTCTGCAGAGGAAGCTCAGACGTCACCTCACGTGATCTCAGGTTCGCTTTATTTTTCTAGTTCACATTTTGTTTCTGCCTCTTACGTGACGTTCTTAGCATATATACCCTTATAGGAAATTTTAAGGTAAAGAACCGTTGGACGCGTGTTCTCTTTGATTCTGGCACGACCCATTCATTTGTGGCGCGAAACTTTCTGGATCGGTATCATTTGACACCAGATCGAGTGGGGAATGCGTTTTTAGTGAAATTTCCTTCCGGTGCTTCGGTGGTGGCAGACTGGGGTCTTCTTGATTGTCCCATTTTGTTGGGCGAATTCCGAGCAAAGGCTGATTTCAAAGTGCTCGATTTGGAGGATTTTGACGTCATTCTGGGTATGGACTGGTTATCCCGCTATGACGCCGTCATCCAGTGCAGAGGGAAGCGCTTGGATTTTATCAAAGACGATGGTCAGCCAGGGAGTGTATATGGTGACTCTTGCCAGGATTCTCCAGGGATTTCGGCGGTATGTGTTCGGACGTTGTTTGTTTCCGACTGTTTTGCTTGTCTTGTCTCCGCTGTGGGGACTAGTGTTGTTTTGCCGCGTTTGGAGGAGATTCCTGTTGTGCGTGAATTCCCAGAGGTTTTTCCGACTGACCTTCCTGGTCTTCCACCTGATCGTGATGCCGAGTTTGTTATTGATTTGGAGCCGGGTACACGACCGATTGCGAAAGCGCCGTATAGGATGGCCCCGCGTGAGCTAGCAGAGTTGCGTATACAGCTGGATGACTTGTTGGCAAAAGGGTTTATTAGGCCGAGTTCATCACCTTGGGGTGCACCAGTGTTATTTGTGAAGAAAAAAGATGGGTCGATGCGGCTTTGCATCGATTACCGGGAGTTGAACAAGGTGACGATTAAAAACAAGTACCCACTGCCAAGAATCTATGATTTGTTTGATCAACTGCGTGACAGTTCCGTATTTTCGAAGATTGATCTCCGCTCGGGCTATCATCAGCTCAAGGTCCGGGAAGCTGATATTCCGCGAACTGCATTTCGATCAAGGCATGGCCATTTTGAATTCCTTGTGATGTCGTTTGGGTTGACCAATGCACCATCAACTTTCATGGATCTGATGAACATGGTGTTCAAGGACTATTTGGATAAATTTGTGGTGGTTTTTATTGATGATGTTCTTATCTACTCCCGCAGTGCTGAGGAGCATGAACAGCATCTGCGATTGGTATTGGCCACGTTGCGAGACCAACGATTATTCGCCAAACTAAGCAAATGCGAGTTTTGGTTGCCTCAAGTTGCTTTTCTGGGTCATGTCATTAATTACCAAGGAATTTCAGTGGATCCCGAAAAGATTGCCGCAGTTATGGAGTGAAGAAGACCGGAGACACCCAAGGAGATTAGAAGCTTCTTGGTCTTGGCCGGCTATTATCGCAGATTTGTAGAAGGTTTTGCTACGTTGGCCGCACCTTTGACTCCCTTAACCCAGAATAATGTGGCATTTGAATGGAATGACAAGTGTGAGACCTCATTCCTGGAACTCAAACATAGATTATGTACCGCTCCTGTGTTGGTCTTGCCGACGGAAGGAAAAGATTATGAAGTGTTTGTGGATGCGTCGTACGTTGGACTTGGCTGTGTGTTAATGCAAGACAAGAAGGTGATTGCGTATGGGTCTCGGCAGTTGAAAAGTCATGAAAAGAACTACCCAACGCATGATTTGGAGTTCGCAGCGGTGATCTTTGCCTTGAAGTTGTGGAGACACTTACTGTATGGTGCATAGTGTAAAATTTTTACAGATCATAAAAGCTTGAAGTATGTCTTCACGCAGAAAGAACTGAATTTGCGTCAACGACGATGGCTTGAGTATGTAGCTGATTATGACGTGGACATTCAGTATCACCTGGGGAAAGCGAATGTTGTGGCCGATGCTTTGAGTCGGAAGACGGGGAAATTATTTCATCTTTCAGTCGACCGTCTTGTGGAGGAATTTCTATTGATGGATATTTCTGTAGGCAGATATGACCCGCAAAGTCATTCGGCAATAGAAAAACCGTCATGGCTGGTGCTGGCAAGACAACATCAAAAAGATGATCCTGATCTTTTACATTTATTTCTTCGGACTGAAAAGGATGAATTACCAGATTTTGCGATTGACGGTGCAGGCACGTTAAAGTATCGTGGTCGATTTTGTATTCCCGTGGTTGGAAACATTCGCGAGATGGTGTGTCGGGAAGCACATGGCTCAAGTATGGCCTACCATCCAGGCTCAACAAAAATGTACCGTGATCTGAAACAAATTGTCTGGTGGTATGAAATGAAAAGAGATATAGCGCAATTTGTAGCTGAATGTCATACCTGCAAGCGGGTGAAAGCTGATCATGGGAGGCCTGGTGGCAAGTTGACACCATTGGAGATTCCAACCTGGAAGTGGGAAAGCATCTCAATGGATTTTATTACAGGTTTACCGAGATCTCCACGAGGACATGACTCTGTGTGGGTGATCGTGGATAGGTTGACCAAGTGTGCTCATTTCATACCATTTAAGGTCAACTACCCGATGAAGACAATAACGGAGCTCTATTTGAACGAGATCATCCGACTGCATGGTGTGCCAGTCAACATCATATCAGACAGGGATTCCCGATTTACTTCTCGGTTCTGGAAGAGTCTACAAGAGGGTTTGGGGACAGATTTGCGATATTCTACGGCTTATCATCCTCAGACGAATGGCCAAACGGAACGAGTTAATCAAATTGTAGAAGATATGATTCGATGCTATATTCTTGAGTATGGCGGAGCATGGGATGAACGTTTGCGGCTTATGGAATTCACATATAATAATAGCTATCAAGAAAGCTTGCAAATGGCTCTGTTCGAAGCTTTATATGGGCGTCGATGTCAGACCCCACTATTTTGGGCTGAGGTTGGCGAGCGGCCTTTGTTGGGTCCAGAGGCGCTCGAGGATATGGAAGTTGTCGTACGAGGTATTCAGGAGAAGCTCCGAATCGCCCAAGAGCGATATGAAAAGTACGCCAACCGACGAAGGTCGGAATTAGAATTTGCAGTGGGGGATTCCGTTTTCTTGAAAGTCTCCCCAATGGTTGGGATTAAAAGGTTTGGAAAAGAGCGCAAATTAGACCCAAGATTTGTGGGTCCCTTCAAGATTCTTGCGCGAGTTGGTGCATCCGCATACAAAGTAGAATTACCCGTGAACTTTCCTGGTGTTCACGACGTGTTTCATGTTAGCCAACTTCGTAAGTGTGTGCGAAATGATCAGCAAGTGTTGGATGTGGTGCCGCAGTTGGCGCCAAACCTTTCTTATGTGGAGATGCCTATCCGGATATTGGACTCCCAAGATCGCGTGTTGCGGAAAAAGAAGATTCCTATGGTCAAGGTGTTATGGAAAACTCAGGATGTGGAAAGCGCGACGTGGGAGCTCGAGTCAACGATGAGGGCGGCTCACCCTCATTTGTTCTCGTAGATAAGCTGGTATGTGACTTGGTGTTTGATTGCATTCATGTTTTGGTTCGCTTATGTATTTGCTTTTGTGAAAAGTTTCGAGGCGAAACTTTTTGTTAGGGGGAGTGATTGTAACACCCCAGATTTTGATTGCGTACGCATGATGGGCGTTACGTTGGCTTTGAACGTTGTTCGAGCATGGTTTTTTCCCGCGGGCTTGCGAGTGGCTGTTTTGGTTGCCAAGTTGCTCGATTCCCCAGCAAACCAGAGTCCAAATTGGGGACTCGGTGAGGCCTCTTAGGGAATGTTTGCACTTTTTCGCGCCCGGGAAATGTTGCTGAAGTGAGTTGCTGGTTCAGGAAAAAAAAGGGTAAAAAGTTCTTAAGGCAAAAATGGTCTAGGACGTCACAGAAACATTTTTCAAAACAGGGAAAAATGGTCATTTTTGTGCTAGACACGCCCCCTGACACGGGCGTGACCCAGGCCGTGACCTGGGCGTGACCTCCTTGACTCGACGAATTTTTCTTGCGTCGAGTTGAGCTCGACGAATGGGGTACACGCCCCCTGACACGGGCGTGTCACAGGGCGTGTCCCGCTTTGTCGAGTGTCGAGTGTTGAGTGTCGAGTGTCGGGTATCGAGTGAGGGTACACGGCCTGTGACACGGGCGTGTCACAGGGCGTGTCCAGCTTGTCGAGTGTCGAGTGTCGAGTGTCGAGTGACGAGCATCGAGTATCGAGTGTCGGGTGTCGAGCGAGGGGACACGGCCTGTGACACGGGCATGTCACAGGGCGTGTCCAGCTGTGTCGAGTGTCGACACTATGTGTCGACGAGGTGTCGAGACACGGGCTACACGCCCTAGGTCACGGGCGTGACCGACCCGTCACGGGCGTGTACCCGGCCGTGTACCATGTGGATAAACTTGGAATTGCCGACTTTCTGCGCCGCTTATGGTACACGCCCTGTGTCACGGGCGTGACACAGGGCGTGACCGGTCCGAAAATCGACTTTTTTCAGTTTTTTTGTGCCGTTCATTTCCTTGATTCTGCATCTAACGGTCCAGCTCTGTTCTGGAGGAAATAAGGCCGAAACAGAGAATTGTCTTTCTCATTTCACCTTCTCTTCATCTTCTTCTTCCTCTCAAAGAGAAAGCAAGAGAGCAAGGGAGCAAGCTAGGCAAGGAAAGAGAGGAGCAGCCGTCGCGACATCATCTCGGTTCAGGCAAGCGGTGTTCTTCACCCTTGCCAATCTGGATTTCTTGTCCTTTGATTAATTGCTCTTTCAATTTCTCTATGCTTATTTTGTTTTTCTTGATTCAATTGCCTAGTTTGTTCTTCTTGATTCAAAAATTATGCTTGTATCAATCCTCTTGCTTCTGATCAAATTTCCCTATGCTAAATGACTTTGAGCTTCCATGTGTAGTTTTGTTAGTTAGCAAGCCCATGTTAGATTGCTTCATGTCGTTTATCTTGTTCATGTGACTCATGGAGCTCTATTTATTCATGTTCATGTAGCCTTTTTCTTGCCTAATTATGTGATTTGTTCTTGTTCCTCATCATGTAATTCATGTAGCTTGTAGCTTAATTACTTTTCAAGCAACTTGTCGTCATGTGTGAGAACGATGAAAGGAACGTGTTTAGCTTGGGTTATGGGGCGTTTTGCGAGGCGAATTGTGAACCATGGCAGGAGCGTTTGTGTGAGAATTCTGCAAGGGGTGGTGTGGTTTCAGCCTATGGCCACCGGGTTTTGGTTTTGTGGTTAGAGAGACCACTTTGGCCCCGATTTGGGCTGATTTTGTTTGGTGCGTTCCACTTCAGGGCCGCCACCGAAAGACTCTTGCGGAATTGAACTTAACCGCTGCTTATGTTTCACTCGTTTGGTTGTGTCTTGTTTGTAAGATGCTGAGTTTGGGCGGGTGTGTTGCCCTTTTTCTCCTGCGGATGGAGCAGGACTTGTTGAACTTGTACGCACTTGGTGCGGTTGGCACTTTGGAATGACATTGTTTCATACTTGTACGCACTTGTTTATGCACTCTTTTTACTTATATGAAACATTGCTACGGGGTCGGTAAGCCCCTTCTTTATCAATTATGAAATTCATGCTCTCTTTTGTATAGCTTGGTTGATTGCTGAGGTATTCTTTCTTGAATGCCTCAGGTGCAGGTTGTAGCCGGTTGAGCGGCTAGGTCGGTTGGTGGCGTTTCTTGGGAACTAGCCGAGCATACTTAGCGAGGTAGTTCTTCTCTTTGTTGTACAGACATACATATGCCCCAATGAGTTCGTGTCAGCTTGTTGGCGCCCATTGGTGGTTTTCTTTCCTTGTGATGTATGAATAATAGACTGCTTTGGATGATGTCTTCTTGCTCTTGGGAAGGATTTATGGTATGTTGCATTATGTATTTTCTAAGCTACACAAAACCTATTATTGTATATCATGCATACATGTTTTGCTCAACTAAGACGTATTTTCCAAATGACGTAAACAAATAGGATTTCTTATAGTAGTATCACGATAGGCTGCATATAGGAGCTCATTATAAATAAACAAAGTATTTCCGCCGCGTACAAATACAGTTTTTGATACCTACGGCCGAGGGATACGGTCATTCAATCCAAAAGTTTTCTTACATTTCACTGTTGAATTTCAACTCATAACGTAAGCGTCAAGAGTTGCCTGAGCATGTGCAGTTATCCCCTGCACGACGTGGCATCATAACCCGTAGTTCCTCTTGCTCTGATACGATGTACTCGTTGAGGAAATGCGGGTTGTGACATAAGGCCTTAAGACCAAGACTATTTGTGTATTTGTTTATTCATTCATACTTTTGTGTTAGTGGACATTCAGTTGGTTGAGTTTCTATTAACCTTTAAATTCTTTTGCTAGAATGCACTCTGTGATAGAATGCATGTACATAGTCTATGATTTCAATTAGTATCTCTTTCGACTATTCGTAGTATATGGTGTCGGCCCCCCGCCAGACCTTCTGTTATATGCTATTTGACGGGCGGGGATGTTACATTCCGCCCCCATCCCGCTTTGCTTTTGTCCCGACATCTGTCCGACGATGCGTCGAGTCACCGGCCACAGAGTTTGCTGCGGCGTGTGTGCAGCGAGCCCTCAACCGCAGGAATTAATGTGTAGCGCCGAGTTTGCAGCGAGGCGGCGACGGTTGCGGGCTCGCTGCCCACCCTGAGCTCATCGACGTTCCAAATTAATTTGGTGCGAAGCTTTGTAGTGGGGTGGCGAACAGCTGTGGGGGGGGGGGGGGGGATCTGGCCGTCCATTTCGATTGGATGGTCAGATGCTGGTTTCCTCCCTTAGGTAGAAAAAACCAGTTTTCCCCTAAAATTTCACTATATTCATATACGACCCAAAATTATTGGACGATTAAAAGTATTCAATATTTAGACACTATGTCACTATACATAAATAACAAACAAGTCCAACATGGTAGACATATTGTGTATACTGTGTCCAATGACCGGTAAGCTAGGTTTTATTTGTTTCTACATTTATTCTTTTTTTTATAGGATAAAATTGCAATCGCTAAAAATACCTATATGTTAAGGTTCCGTTTGACACAAGAATGATGGTCGTGAAAATGGAAATTAAATTGTCATTTGTTACCGCTCACTTAAGAAACATCATTCACCTTTCTGTTCAAACAAATGATATTTTTTACGTGATCATTTGAGAATGACGATTTAACACAAGTGTTTATGATTGCCACCGCTCTGCCAAACTAATATTTCATTTTCCATTCCAATTAGCTGTGTTCAAAAAAGATCGGGTCCAGGGAGTCCGCCCGGGACCGGCTAGGAAAAAGCCCTGTTAGGCTTGACTCGGGTAAAGCCTGACCCGGGGCTAGGCCGGGCTTGGAGGCCTTCTAGGGCCCATATCAGTCAGTTGCCCGACCAGCTGCCCGAGCCGGGCATACCATGGGCCCGACGGGATTTCCTATTTAGGTGGGATTAAAATCCCGCCTAATCCAAAATTAGGTCGGCCAGCGTCATGCCCGGCCTGGAGGGCCTTATCAGGCTCTCGCTTTAAGAGAAAGCCAGAACCCGACCCGATCCGGTTCAAATCGAGGCCCAGGCCAAGTCCAACTGGCAAAAAAGGCCAGGTCCGATCAGCCCGGTCCCAAATCTCATAAGAGCACCCTCGGTCAATTTCCTTGGCTCGCATTCCCAAAGCATTTATTTTTAATTTATCTACATTACTTAAATTAAATAAATTATATTATAAAAGGAAGGCGATGAGGCGGGGAGGGCGGTATTCTTCTTCTCGCTTTTCTTTGCTTCCTTTTCGCCTTTGATTTTTTTCCTCTTTCGTATTTGGCGTTCGGATTGCTAGGATCGTCGGATCGACGGTGGAAAACTAGGGTTTCGTAAAAATGGCGAAAGGTTTATCGATCACGTTCCCATAAAGGCGGAGTGCTGTGTTTTCCTCTCTGGTTCTTATTTTACTGCACTCGTTATATTCTAGCTTCAGCGATGGAGGAGGACGTGATGGAGAACTTGGATGGGTACTTTGACGATATGGAAATTGAGGGGGATTACCCAGAAAATTTCTTAATAAGCCTTGACAGTCTCTACAAGATTCTAGACGAGGATCCGGCTCAGCCAATCTCGAATTCCTCGGTGAGCATGGTTTATGCATGTCTGCCTTCTTACTGTTTTGTTTGTTTTGTTACTTTGGGCGATTTAGTGTCGGATGGTTTCCGGTTATAGGGATTGTGATATCCATGAACTTGACGGAGCAGGTTTCGTTCAATCTGCAGTCACAAATTGCGGTGTAATTATTTTAGAGCAATCAAAACACTGCATGCTTTATTTTGTGTTTATCACGAGAGAGACAAGGGGCTATTTTTCAATAGGAACTTCAAAATCCTTTTGAGCTTCATAAAATTTCCAAAGCCTTATGTCCGCCATTCCCATTGGAAGCCCTTGGGCTGGGAAAGAGTACAGAAAGCGAACTCCCTGCTGAATTATATTTTCTCAATGCAGAAGTTGATTTTTATTTCATGGCTGATCTTGTTGTTTGAGTTTTTTTTGATTAACTTGATTTCTAAGCAATAACATAGTAACCTGACACCGTTTCTTATTATGAAATGAAGTTCAAGAATTTCAGAGGGAGTTGAAGTGTCCTTAGATTGGTTTGGAATGTCAACTTCTATTTGCCGGCAAGATTAGAGGCCTCCTCATAGATAGAGTAGAATCTTGTTTTTATTTACTTTAAAATATAAGCAACTTGTGATAAAATATGGTACTTGGTAGGGCTTTTGTGAGGCTATAAGCAACTTGTTCAGTACCCGAAACATGCTTCAATTCTATCTTCTTCACTTGAACTTTCTACCGGATAAAGTGACAGTCCACTTCAATATGTTTCGTTCTTTCATGGAAGATTAGATTCTTTGCTATGTGTATAGCCGCTTGTCTGTCACATACCAGGATGGCAGGTGAGAGAAGTTTTACTCCTAGATCAACAAAGAGACTTTTAAGCCATGCAAGCTCAGAGACAACTGATGTCATCGATCGATATTCTGCATCAGCTGAGGATCGAGCAACCACGACTTGTTTCTTACTCCGTCAGGTAACAAGATGACCTCCAAAATAGGTACAAAAACCATTGGTGGACCGCCGATCATACAAGGAACCAACATAATCTGCATCAGAATACGCAACCAACGTTGAAGTAGAGGATGAGGTTTTGTATACCAGCCCTTGACCCGGAGCTGTTTCGAGGTATCTTAGGATGCACTCAATGGCTTGAATGTGAGATATTCGAGGGGCATGCATAAACCGACTGATCACTCCAACAACAAAGGATATATCCGGTCGTGTGACCGTTAGGTAGATCAATTTTCCAACAAGTCGTTGATAGTATTCCGGATTTTGGAGAGAAAGATCTGTATTAGAAGTATGCACACACAACTTATGATTTGCATCCATTGAAGTAGTAGTGTGTTTGCATCCAGAGTAGCCAACATCTTGAGGGAGATTCAGACAATACTTCCGTTTGGAGAGGACAAGTCCATCCGGACATCTCGCGATCTCAAGACCAAGGAAGTATCGAGGATGCCCCAGATCTTTTGTTTGAAAGACGGAGTCAAGGTGCTGTTTGACCGCTTGGATTCCCTTTGAATCGTCTCCAATAACAAAAGAACCGTTCCTGTTGTCTGATAACGAGTGAACAGAGAGAAGTTTGCTGAGCTCCGAGTAAAGCCGACTTCCCGAACTGTCTTACTGAACCCGTCGAACCATGCCAAAGGGGATTATTTGAGATCATAGATGGATTTCTTAAGATGACAAACTCGAGACTCCCCCATGGTTTCAAATACGGGAGGTTGTTGCATGTAGATCGTTTTCTAAAGGTCGTCGTTCAGAAACGCATTCTTGATATCCAGTTGATGTAAGAGCCATTGACGATGCACAACCACGGAGAGGAGGACACAAACAGTGTTGATCTTGGCTACTGGAGAAAATGCTTCCTGATAATCGAGACCTTGCTGTTGGGTGAAGCCACGAGCCACCCGGCGGGCCTTCAGACGGTCAATTGTCCCATCAGAAGCATGTTCGATGACAAAGACCCATTTACAGCCAACAAGTGCCTGACCAATAGATAAAGGTACAAGGTTCCAGGTCTGGTTAGCCCAGAGAGTAGTCATTTTGTCTTCTATGGCTGCCCGCCAGCCAGGATGTTGGAGAGCCTCCTGCACAGAGTTAGGTACAGAAATCGAGGATAATGAAGTAACAAAAGTTTGAAGTTTTGGGGATAGGCGATGTAAGGATACATAATTCAGTACGGGATGAGCGGTGGATTCTGGTGCCAGATCAGCAGGACGCGGAGCGTTAGAGGTCGAAGCCGACTTCATTAGGGCCACAGAGCCATGATGACGACGAGTGTAAACATGTATAAGATGTGGCTTGGAAATAGTAGGAGCCTGGTCAGGAATATTTGGTGGTGGAGTGGTAACGTGAATGACATGTCGTAGAACGAGTGGTGGTGGAGGTGTTGGATCTGGAGCAGAGAAGAAAGGAAGATTCTCCCGAAAGGTAATATCAACAAAAACAGTCACCTTGCGGGTAACAGGAGAGTAACATACGTAGCCTTTCTGAGTTCGTGAATAGCCAAAAAAGAGTTGTTTGCCCGCTCGGAGATCCAACTTGTCCGTGGATGGACCAAAAATGTGAACGTAACAAATACTCCCAAAGATGCAGTGTATGAGAGAGAATGCCGAGGTAAAGAGGAACATGTGGCTGAACGGAGTGACATTGTGGAGTATGGGGGAAGAGAGACAGTTAATCAGATAGTAAGTCGTTGAAAGCGCAAAGTTTCAGTAAACTTTGAGAATCTGCGTGTGAAGCATGAGAGAGCGAGCAACATCGAGTAGATGTTGATTCTTACGTTTGTCGACTCCATTTTGTTGGGGGGGGGGGTATAAGCATATGATGTTTGGTGAATGACCCCAAATTCAGAACAAAGGTTCGCAAATTCGTGGCTAGTGTATTCACGAGCATTATCAGTGCTAATAGTTTTGATGTTCGTGGAGAATTGCATGCGGGTCTCAAGGAGGAATGCCCGAAAAACACACGGAAGCTCGGAGCGATCACGAAGTAAATATAGACACGTCATCCGTGAGTAATCATCAATAAAAGTTAGAAAATAACGATATTCAGAAATGCTATTGATTTTGTACGGTCTCCAAATATCGGAGTGTAATAAAATAAAAGGAGCAGAGCTCTGAGTACAATAAGATGAAAAAGATGAACGAGGGTGCTTGCCGAAAATGCAAGTTTCGCAATGAAAAGGAGGAAGAGATACATTTGGTAGAGCCTTCTGGAGGACTGGTAAAGGGGCATGCCCAAGGCGCCGATGCCAATCGACGGAGGAGACAGAAGAAATGATAGTAGGAGAGTCATCAAGAAGTAGAGCCTGTTCCGCAGTCGTCCCTTACCAATGATATTCCGCGTCTGTCGATTCTGTATCAAAAAAGATGTAAATGTTAAAGTACAATTTAAATCAGCAATGAGACGACCAACATGAAGTAAATTAAATGGGGAGCCCGGAACATGAAGAGCCGAGCGTAGAGATAGAGAAGAAGTGAGAAGACTATCAGCAGAGCCGGAGACCGGAACAATGTCCCGATTGGCCACTGTAATACACTTAGGATGAGGAGAATCCAGGTACTGTTGTGGCCACAGGGAGGTGATGTGATGGGTGACACATGAATCCACTATCCAGCGCGGACTAGTGGAGAGACAAGCAATACCTTCATGTGAGATGGAGGCAACAAAAATAGGTGGGCGGCTGAGCAGACCATGAAGTTGTTGGAGCTGAAGCTGGACCTCTTCAAGGTCAGTACGAGTGACTGATGAGTCGTTGGCAGCAACAACGGCCTGTGGACGGGGAAGAAACACATGCTTGCGATAGCAAGTGGCCTCAAGGTGGCCGTCCTTACCGCAAAAGGAACATTTTGGTCGTGGCCGGCCTCCCCGACCTCGGCCCCGAGAACTTGAACGCCCTCCACGAGCAGGAGGAGGGAGAGGCAGTAAGGGCGTAAAAGTCTGCTGATGGAAAGCCGGTGACGGAGGTCCATAACTGTCAGGAGGTGGTGAGATCTTGAGTAACATGAAACACACATCTGATAGTGACAGAGTAGCAACAGAGGAGAGGATCTGAGCCCGAACGCTCTGAAGATGAGGTGGAACACGAACTATCATCATTGACAACACCAACAACCTCTATTTGAGCACATTGTGCAACAAGATTCCTCGTAGGAGGTTGATGTTGAATCCAAGCTTCAACCAGAGTCTTGGCCCGAACAACAAAAATGTGAGGTCGGTAACTCCACCAACATCAAGAGTCTGAAGATCAGTTATGATGTCATACAAGTGTTGGAGATTATCTTTGCCAGAATAGAGAGAATGAAGCTCATCCCACATCGCCTTGGCCGTTTTGTGATACATGACCATGCAATAAGGTTCGCCATCAAGGGAATTGAGGAGCCACGTCTGAACTCAACCATCGTTGCGTAACCAGTCTTCAGTAGGAACAGCGAGAACAGCTTGGGTCAAGTAATGTAGAAAGCCTTTGGATTGAAGAACGCGACGAACATAGTTCACCCACTCCACAAAGTACTTCTTCCCGGCTAAAGAAATAGTAGTGATCTACAATTCATCCCGGAGTTCAGGGACAAGGTCCAGGCGGTCTGGAGAAGAGGAAACCGCTTGTCCGCTAGAATCAAGAGAAGACCCCATGTTCAGGCGGTCAGGAGGCTAGATTGGCGGCAAGAAGACCAACGGATAGAGAGGAGACCTCATGAGTAGATCGGGCGACCAGAACAGCGAGCAGAAAGAGGCCGCCCAGTAAACCGCGCGAGAAGACCGCACGGTCTCGGTGGCAACACACCAGCGACAAGGAAAGAAGAGGCCGCGACCAAAAATGCGGAGCGGTTAGAGAGGAGAAGCCGCCTTGACTAGAGAACAGGAGAAGCCACACGGTTTTGGTGACAGTACACCAGCGGCAAGCGGCCGCGACCAAGATGCGGAGCCCGCGACGGGTAGAGAGGCCGCAACGCCGAAGTAGAGAATAAACCGCGCGAGAAGTCCGCACGGTCATTGTGAGCACACCAGCGACAAGGAAAGATGTCGCGACCTAGATGCGGAGCTCGCAACGGTTAGGGAAGCCACAACGATTAAGCAAAGAAGAAATCACGCGAGAAGTCCGCACGGTCACGGTGAGCACACCAGGGGCAAGGAGAGATGCCGCGACCTAGATGCGGAGCTCGCAGCGGTTAGGGAACCGCAACGACTAAAAGAAGTCGCGGCGAGAAGAGAGGAGAGTAGCGCGAAGGCGGGCGGAAGAAGCACGCGGTTGGGAAGCCGCAGCGACTAGGAGAAGTCGCGGCGAGAAGATAGGAGAGCAGCACGAAGGCGGGAACTCGACGGGTAGACAAAAGCTCCGTTTGGGGGGACTTATTTTCACCGGTCAATCAGTTACGACCGCATGAATCAGGCCTTAATTAAGGTCTGGTTCATGCGGTCGTAACCGCTTGACTAGTGAAAATAAGTCCCCCCAAACGGAGCCAAAGAGACCGCAACGAGTAGACAGGAAGCGGGTAGCCGGGAAGAAACCGGTGGGTAGAGGGAAAAGGGAGAAAGCCCCACTTGACAGAGAGAGAGTTATAAAAGAAGGGCCAAGAGAAGAAAAAGAAGAGGTGAAAGCCACAAGGTAGAGAGAGAGAGAGCAGGAGGAGCGGTTAGAAAGAACTTAACCGCGCGGGAAGCCGCGGTTAGAAAGGGAGTTAACCCCACGGGAAGTCACGGTTAGAAAATAACTTAACCGCGCGGAGGAGCGGTTCCCTATGATACCATGTGGAGAAACCTCAAACTTGTATATACTATCTCAATAATCAAATACAAGGTATGAATACACATTTATAGAATGGAGAAAGAGAGAAGTGATCCCTATACATGATGTGAGACTAAAGAGAAGAAAAGAAGAAAACTAAATAAATGAGCTTCAACATAGGTCTCTTTACATGGGCTTTTCCAACAGGGAGAAACAAAGATTGACAAATTATTTTGAACGAGAAAATTTGAGATCAAGAGAGAACCGTATGACAACAAAATCTCTCAAGTGATTCGTGCATTCCAATAAAAATTGTTTTGGCAAGATAAGTGCAGTGGGGGCGAGCAATCTCCAACTTTTAGGTCAAGCTAGGGATACTTTTATCCCTTGATGCCTTTTCTTTTGTGATTGTTCAATAATTAACAAGCATATTTTCCCTGTCTGTTGCCAATGTTTTCAACATGTTCTCCTGTGTTTATTTCCGCCGACCACAATGAAAAATGTTTTATTAAAATTGTCAAAGGAGGACACATATTTGATTTAAGAAGTAAGATTGGCCGGACAAATAAACAATTGGCAAAGATAAATAACTAGATGATTATTTGGAGTAAGATCCAAAATATGTCAAGAATCTAGATAAATGTTATAGAGTGTTGAAAGCTAGCTTCTCACGCTTGAAGTATGCCTGTAAGTGTGCTTTCAAGGACTCATCGCCTTCTTCCTCAACAGATGGATCAAATCAGTTTAGTTATGGATGTCAAGGGATGAAAGAATGTTGTGAGAGTATATTACAGTCCCAAACTATTTTTCTGGTGGGGGTGCCGACAGTCGTCCTTTCGAGCTGTGTGTCGGGGAGGCTGTTACACCCTACATGTCATGCAAAACCCAACAGAGAAGTCAAAAATGAGATAATAAAAAATTAAATCACATGCAGATAATTTTAGCAAAACAAAATAATTTCTTTGGGCAAGCAGACTTACGATTTTCTCTGCGTGGAGGGTCAAAGCAAGAGCGTGCGACAAATTGATCTTTTCTGCAGTTGGAGATTTTAGCCGACCCCACTATAGTAGGATAAAGACTTAAGGTTATTAGTGCGTCCAAGATAAAAAAAACTCATTTTTTATATGACTTAGTTGAACGTCTGGAAATGGAATCTCAAGGAATTGTATTCCAAGTTGAACCATCTATAAACCGTGCATCCTCCAATGTCAAATACTGACCTAGCTAACTTAGGAGTCAACATTGATTAAATTAAGTATCGTGTCCTAATCTGTGGTCATTAAGAAATTTCATTCTTATTTGCCTCTTATGCACACTTTACTCGACTCCATCATTTCCCCTTTGTGTGAAATAAATGGCGTTTATTCTAATGAATTGGATCACTAAATTAGTCCAACCTATATTAGTGATGTCTTATTCTTTCCTTTTAGTCTACAACGATGACATGTCTTGATCACCTAGATTGGAATACCTTCAAACATGTTAATTATACTGGAGTCTCATTGAGGAATTTTGTGTAGTTACTAGACCTTCCTTTAAGTGAATTTGAAATGAATCATAATTTGATAGAGGACTTGAGTTTTGTTATTTTCTTTTAATACAGATTTCTTAGCCAGTTTACAACTTGCAACTTTAAACCCATCCTTATAAATAGGATTATCTTTTGAAAATACCTTTAGTGCCATCCTATTATGGAAAATAGCTTAGCTCATTTAGTAGATTCAACCCCCCTTAGTATCTAAGTTTTATATTTACTTGAGTATGGGACCAAGTGATATCAAAGAATATACCTTCGGAACCGGGATATTTGGTAAAGGAGTATGCATGATAGAGAACGATGGAACAGAGGTGGTATGAGAAGAGGTGTTAGAGAGAGAAGAAAGGATCTCGAGAGTAAGAGTCCCTTTATCCTTGAAAAAAAAAGGGTAGATTCAAAAAAGGTGATGCCATCAATGACTTATCGACGTTTGGAAATAAATATGATCAAAATAATGATATCGCTTACGAATTGGAGAGTACTCTATGAAGATACATTTGGTGGCGCGAGTAGATAGTTTATGGCGATCATATGTAGGAGTGTGGTTGAAAGCATTAAAAAAAACACATGCAAGGCGAAGGAAAAAGTGTACCAACCAAATATAGAAGAAAAACGTGTCTTACCTTGAAGATGAGGACAAGGTAAACGATTAATAAGAAAAGAATAAATGAAAATTGCATGACTCAAATAGGAGCGAAGAACATTCATATGACACAGGAGTGTCCGAGCAACATCAAAGAGATGATTCTTCCTATCCACCTTGCCATTTTGTTGAAATTTATGCATACAACTTATCTGATGAATGATGACATTGGCCGTGCAAAAAGATGGGAACTGCCGATTTATGTATTCTTTCGCATTATCGGTCCGTATAATTTTTAACAAGAAACCGAACTTTTTGTGAATTTCATTATAAAATTGTGTGGATACAGAAAAATGTTTAGAGCATTCAACGTTCCTTCAAAAGATACGCCAAAGTACATCTAGAGAAATCATCATTACAAATTACAAAGTATATATTTTTCCACCACTAGACTTGGTGGGACTAGGATCCCAGATGTCTGAATGAACAAGATCAAAATGAGGAACAAAACTTTTATAGAGTTTAGCAGAGAAAGTGCGATGATGCTTTCCATATTGACATGCCTCACATTCTTAAAGTGGAATCGGTCTTGAAAGATGACAAAAGCTGACAGTGGTGATGTAGCGAAGAATGATCAAGACGATGATGTCACTGCTGCAGAAAAGTGAAGAAGACAGATGCAAAGGTGGGTGATCGTCACGACAATATAGACCGTTGCGTTCAATAACAATATCAATCATCCTTTTCAAGTAATGGTCGCAAAAGTAAAACGTAATAAGAGAAATTTTGACAGTCTATTAGTGCATTGCAATTGCCTTGAAACAACATTAACGAATAACAAATTCCAAAGAAAATTTGGGTCAAATAGAGTGTGTTCTACTGGAGAAGAAATGCGACATTCATAGCTCCATATCAACAAACTGGAGGAGAGCTATCAACCACAAAGACCGGTAGTAATCAGTTATGCTTCTCGAGATGAGAGAAGATGAGAGAGTTCTTAGTCATATGATTGGTGGCACCGAAATTGATGAGCCACTTACCATTAACATCAACATGTACATTACCTCAATATGTGACAATGGAAGCAGATTGCTTGGAGACATTGATGAAGTCTCGATATCTGCCAAAGAGAACCAGTAGCCGTGCTTTGACGGTGGGGTGGATGGCGAGGCAGAAGGCTCAGGCACAATTGTACTAACATGGGCTCGAGGACAAAGGTGAGGATGCTTCACAAAACATTTATTGACAAGATGACCAAGACTCCCACAATTTGAGCATAGAGGGAAAGGTACCCAGGACCCCCGATACGCCCTCCACGACCACTGTGAGCTCCACGACCATTCACATGAGCAAGATTGTTAGAGTATAGTGGAGACACAATTGGATGCACCTGCAGAAGGTTGGTGACAACAAAGATGCGAGTGGCAGTTGCATCCAAGATGGGAGTGTCAGATTCTCCCAAGATCCGTGGGCCTATCATCTCGTAGGAATTTGGAAGACGAAGAAGGTAACAAAATACCAGGTCCATAAATTATTTCTGCTGAGAGGTAAGGTTAGCAAAGAAGGGTTGATGCTAGAGAAGTTTTGCGCTGAGAGATTGAACTTCGTGATATGCAGTCTCAAGGGAGAGCGCAGAGCGTTGACCGAGCTAAGAGATCAGAATACAAAGTGTAGATACGAGAAGTTTTGTCATCTTGGAGTAAAGGGCAGCAAGATGATCCCACACTGCCTTCACAGTTTTGTCTTGATGGATGATGGGCAAACATGCATCATAAAGACTGTTTGTAAGCCAGATGCGAACAACATCACTATCGACCCAATCAACATATGTGGGAGATGTTAGATTAGTAGGAGCATTAGTTAAATGATGTCGTTTGAGTTGAGAGCGCAATAGGAAGGTGAAAGAGACACTCCAATCAGGATAATTTGGTCCAATTTGACACCCTCTCGAGATTTTTAGAGGCACTAGAAATGATTGTAGGAGCAATGCTGGCGAGAGTAGAGTAGAAGGGAGTGGTAGTTGGCCATAGTTCAAAGCAAGCAAGTTCGACATGCTCATTGGAAGAGCCGTTGAGTTCACGAGAGCTTGCTAAGCACGCAAGAAAAAGTTTGTTGGAAGTGATGACGAGGTTGGTGGAAGCTCACAGTGAGCACACAGAACTCGCGGGAAGAGATCACAAAAGAGAGTTCTAAACCAGTGAGTTCTTGATCGCATGATGCGAGTTCAGGTCTTAACTTAATTAGCACTCACAGAAGGCGCATGAAGAGCTGGATCGACGAGTTTCTCGACAATGGAGTTCGCAACAGAGATACAAGCAGAGCGCGCAGGTTTGAGACAGGCAGATGTTTATAGAACGTTCGTGAGAAGCTGATGCCTCGCATGAGGTTCCCTTCGACGCATTGAAGAGGACTTGTAGAAGGCCACAGAAGCTCTCAGAGTGTAGGCAAGAGCAAGAAGCCCGATAAAATCTATAAATATCTCGTGAAGGGAGGTTATTTTGGTGAGCTCTGCGTGGTCGAGGATTACCTAAGAGGGGCAAGCTCAATTGCTGATCTCGCAAGTATTGGCGAGCTCGGAGGGTTTGAAAGTTGAAACTATGTAGGAGGTGGTTGTCGGGACCGATAAAGTTTTCACGTGAGGCCGAGAATATTCTGTTACGCTCACACATTTGTCCAAGCGGATCCTCCTCGTTGGAACCATCAGAGCGCGCATATGGAATCCGCCGTGACAATTTTATATAATATTTTGTACTTAATTAGTAGTGATTAATTAATATGGAATAATTATTATTAATAATATTTATTAATTGTTTATATATTTTAAATTTCGTATTGTGTGTGACCTCCCTCATCTATATAAGAGGGAGGGGTATGGTGTTTGAGGAGCTTAGGAGTAGTAGTGCTAAGGGGTTCGTTGGAGAAAAGCTCTTTGGAGCACCTAACCTCTAAGAGTTGTCAAAAACTTGCTTTTGGATTGTATCTCGTTTGTTTATCACAATATTATTATTATTTGTTTTGAATGTTCATTGTCTTGCCTCACTATTTCTTAAAATTCTCTCGGTAATAATGGTTCGACTTGTTGACCTCTGCCCACTTCCCTTTCATGCTGATATCAACGCCTTCAAAGAACACGAGAACCACAACCCAATAAACATGGCCCTCCTTCACAACATTCAACAAAGTTGGGGAATACTTGCACACCCACTTCCATAACAAGTGAATCCCGGTTCGACATCTCTCCAAACTTCTAGCCGATTTATGCATCGTGCAAAGAGTTCTTTGACATGACTCCAAAATTCGTTGCCTTCAGCTTTTACCCCTGTCACATAGTTGTTTTGGCCACTTTCCTGCCTGAGAAGGAACACCCCTCTACGAGCCAGGAGTTGTGAAAGCTGACCCCCTCTTCGGGAGAACGTACAAGTGTAGGACCCAGCCCAACACGCACCCAAAAACATCATCCTTTCCGCCCTCGCCGACAACTCACGTTCATTCCTCCAGTTGTATTCCACCCCAGCGTCCCGTATCGACTTGTCCACTAACCCACAAGTCTTCCACTGATGTCGTCCTTGATGCAAAGCTAATAAACATCCTTGTCCTACTGCCCTCTTCCCATTTCTCTCCACTTTTTTGCACCTTTGATTTCACGCAGCCAAAATCATTAAAGACCGTACAATTCGCATGGTATAGTGTTACACTCACAAATTCACCCAAGAGGACCCTCGTTCAAACCATCAAAGTGCCCATTTGGAAGTCGCCATGATAATTTCATATAATATTTTATAATCAATTAGTATTAATTTTTATAAACTAATATTGATTAAATTAAATGTATGAATTAAAATATTTTTTAATTTCTTATTGCGTGTGCGCTCCCTTATCTATATAAGAGGGAGAGGTATGAGTGTTTGTGGAGCTTGGGAGTACTATTTGGGGCGCCCATTAGAGAAGCTCTGTGCAGGACCCAGCCTCTGCGAGTTGTCGAAGCTTGCCTTGGATTGTATCTCGTATGTTTGGTAAAATTAATGTTATTTGCTTTGAATGCCCATTCTCTAGCCTCACTATCGTTGAAAATTTTCGTCGATAATATATTCACGAGAGACCGGAAAGATTTCATGTGAAGACGGAGAATATTCATGTGGGAGGAGAGCAATGAGGAATTATGTTATGCTCTAATATCATGTGAGAATTTGAAATATAAGTAAATATTGTTCTAAAAATCTAAATTATTACTTGGATCTCTCTATTTTATATATAAATATAGAATAAAGAAGGAAAAAAAGAACGTGCACTTGAAGATGTGAGATTAAATACAAGGAGAAAAATAGAATGACCCCTATGTGGTGTTTTAGTCTTGGTTTTTAATAGGGATGTTGGTAAGCAGTGGATGGAGGGGATGTAGAGGGCGGCGATGGGCTAGCACAACGGGAATAAGAGCCACAACTTGGTTCGTGGAGTCAGCACCACAATCCTGGACTTGGATTATTCTATGATAATTCGATCAATGCCTTCCACGAGAATAAACCCCTATGGGCCCCATTGGGCGATGACCTGTTTTCAAAGTGTGGTCCCCATAAAAAGGTACATCTTCAAAGAGTGTATCATCCTTGGATACGATTCTTTTGTGAAGGTGAGGACACTAATAAACTCCTTTTGATTCAATGCATATCCCACAAATATACAATAGCTAGGGGTCCAAGTTTTATTTTTGTTGAACCAACAATATGGACGAAAGCTACACACGTCCAAAGACCTTTGAAAGTAAGGAATTAGGTTTCATGATATGTAGAAGGCTTCTGTCCCAATGACATGGGATGGAATACAATTAATCAAATCTACGCCAAGACAATTTTCACCCACAATTACTTGTGAACATTCATCTCTTGTTGCAAAGTTCCTACAACATTCAAATTTGTATTTGTTTTCTTTCGGTTATCCCATTTTGTTGAGGTGTATGTAGACATAAGCTTTGACAGATAATCTATTAATCCTCTTATCACATAATTGACCTCCATGTACTTGGAGACAAAATTCTTGCCAAGTAAGATCTTAGGGTTTTATTTTTGTTTCAAATTGAGTTTCCACAAAGGTAAATTTCTTTCAAACACTTCATGCTTAAAATTTACAACCATTTAAAAAGACAATAAAAATGATCCAAACATCAGAATGATTAAGATCAAAATATTTAGTAGTTCTAGTCATGCTATGAAAACAAGAAGTTACACAATGTTTTGTCGATTCATATCCATCACAAATAGTTCAACAATACAAATAAAAGATTTCAACAAACAATGTGGATGTCATAATTCTCAAAGTCATGCATTCTAATCTACGATGCCATAAGATCTCATCTTCTTTCTTCTTGGAAGTCATCACATGCAAAGCTTACTTTTTTCTGTAACACCCATACTAAGTTTGACAAAAATCAACAGTATGACCGGAACCCGTGATTTGCAGTAAACTAAGTAATAGTTTATAAAGTGGTACATAGCAGGTAAAATCTAGGGTAATGACTAAAAATTTACTGCGGAAGTAGTACATTAAACTAAGGGTAAAAGAGTATCTCAAATACTGAATTCATAGAGCCAACTAGATTTGAAACGAACTACACATCTGAAATACTGAAATACTAAATATTTACATTGAGTTTATAAATAGAAATGGTATCATAACTGCGAAATGCAATACACCTGAATGAAAGGAAAACAAATAAGGAGTACTGTGAACGCTTATCCTAGGCGTATCTCTCCACCTGTGACCCCTGAATAGAAATGCCCGAAAATGGGTCAGCCCACTGAAGTGTAAGATAAATCATTCCTCCTAGTGAAACTAAAAATAATTTGAATGAAACATGTGTGCATGTTTTTAAAATAACATTTTGAATTGAGGGAAAAACTTACTATAATTTTACGCATGATCTTCCATCAAAAAACACTTTTAACATAAATATTAGTTATAGTGTAATCATAATATACGTTTTCATTCAAGCTTCAAAATCGTTAAACTATAGAGATTTCTAGATTTCGGCATACCCTTGAATTATATGTGTTTTGAGACTATTCTTCATCATATTCTAAGTTATGCAGCTTCTTATGTGCAATCTTACGATCCGAATCTCTACTAACGAACACAGTTGTTCTAGTGTCTCACGGACACGGAGTTGCATCTACTAATCTTCTAAATGGGGTGTCGTCCTCACCAAACTTGAGGCTTATACAGTCTGCTACGCCCTATGAGTAAGATAGTGCGCCTTTATCCATCACGAGAGAAAGTCTCGATAGTGACTCCTAATTATTGTCCAGTAGATGTTGGATTGCATATTTTTTCATCTGAATGACTTAGTCCGTGCCTCTTACTAGTTAATCATCTTATATACATATTCATATGGTTTAGTATTTTCTCTTACTCTGAAGAATTATGAGATTTCATGTTCTGTTTATTTTCACAAACTTCATGGAGATGTAGCGGGAAGGTGAATACTTTTATTTATGATCTACTTGTATTAATTGGACGCTTGTTGAGTTTATAATTTCTATCATCATTTTTAATGCATATCAATATGTACGGGTTTCTAAGGATTCCCTTAACTATGGAAGATCAATTTATGTAATACTATGTGATATGTTTAACAAAAAAAATAGAGTTTCATACCTCAGGTATGCGGCGCAACGTCATGCTTTTCTCTAAATAAGATCTATTATAAAAACACGCAGTATCCTTCTCTAAATAACTGCATGCTCACTTTTCCCAATATTCCTCACAAAACCTAAAGTGGGAACAGTAAACATACATTTAACCCTCCTACAATTTTTAGAGTATTATCTCAATATGACGGAAAGGAAAATCTTTCCAATTCTCTAACGGGGGGGGGGGGGAGGGGGGTGCAATTTCTGTCGAGAAACAATAAAATATTGATTGAAGAGGGAAAAATGAAAATCACAGGTAAAATCTTTCCAATCTCAACTGTCACCGAAAAATTTCCTAGTTAATCTTTATGAGACTTGGAAGTTCTAAATGGGAGGAAATAAAGATATTGATTGAAGAGGGAAAAATTCAAGCTACTTGCACATAACCGGGATGGTTAGGACTCCATGGGGGTTGTTGAGGAAGGGAAGAGAGGAAGTCTTTGATTCCTGAGTTTGATGGTGGCGAAAACAATGAAAATCACGGGTAAAATCTTTGTAGAAATCCACTGCAGAGATCCACCTAGCATTTACCTGGCAGAAATGAAAGATGAAGCACTTGTTTCGCCGTCTAGGGTACGGTAGGAGGCTCCCCTACTCCTGATGCCGTGATGACGTCGACTCTGATGGAGGAAGAACCAGTCGATAGAGACTTTTCTGTCGATCAACTAGAACGAGTGCAAAAAGGTATCGAGGGAACAACAGAGTATGCAACTGGTGTTTCTCGCGTCCTCTTTGTCTAGTTGTAGGGGGGAAAGAACGGCTCTCTGTTGAGAAATAAACTCCCGAGGGTCGGACACACACACACACACACACACACGTACACACACACACCATTTTATTTTAGATCCGACGATTGCACGTGCGATTACGTTTATTTTAGTATTACTTTACGTGATCGAACCCTGAAATTAAGTTTTATTTTAGTATTAATTTACGGATGTTACATCATCTTTCAGATAGATTCATCCAGACTCCATCAGTCCTGAAACACACAATGAGAGGGGAAAAGTAATGCAGCAATTGAGTTGTTTGGTCAAACTAACCGTTAATAGATTTGTAGGAAATGAATGCATAATTTAATTGAGTCAAGAGAAATCTTTGGTGAAAGCCATGTCGTCTCATTACTAATAACAGACGTGACCCATCAAATATTATAATTTTTCCAACTACAGGAAGCCTAAAGGTAATACAAATAGACTTACCAGTTATACAATCAAAAGCTCCCGAATCAATAATCCCTGAGGAATTTTCTTCGAAGGAAGGCTCAGCAGGAACATGAGAAACCATACCTGATGATTGAGGAACCTTCTGTCTCACAAGGGAAGCTTCTAGTGCAAATAGTTTCTTGATCATCTCCTGAATAGATAAAATATCTTGACGAGCACTTGGATATCCACTTCGTAAGATAGACAGTGCTGAATGAGCATACTGCGGGTTAAGATGCTTTCTGGCAACTTTTTTCTTGAAATTCTTGAAACAAAATGTCGGTATGATTTCTTACATTTTTCTCTCACATGCTCCGTAGTTCCGCAATGAGAACAAATCAGTTTGGCTTTTTCAAACACAGAATAATCTAGATCAACTCATACTCGACACACTTCTTGAATCATTATACCATCTTCTCTTACTAGCTGCCACAACTTATCTTTCATATTTACTTGCACCACTGATTTTACTTATAAGGATCTTGTGAAATTCTCACGTAGATAACTAGCCACAATATTTAAGTCTGGAACCACATCTCTTTCAAGGATCTGCACCATTTGTAATTCCAGCTCTGAGGGCAACCTAGCAAGAAGTTCAAACACACTCCTTTAGCTTAGCCTTCTTTGATTATCTTCACACCTTAGTACAAGACTTATTTTTACATTAGAGTACTGATTTCGCTCTCTTCCCATTTTTGAGTGAGGCTCCCATAATAATCTTTAAATGAGGTTCCACTGTCCATGCATTTCCTCCCGGTATTCAATTGATAGATTTGAATTAGTTAACGTCTCTTCGAGTAGTTCTTTTTTAGCAAGTCCCACGGATGTTTGACATTCTGACAGCATGAATTGCATAGCTGACCATACTCGATAAATTGAATAATAATAGTAGATTGTCGACCTGCCACTCCTTATTGGAGTAATTGTGATGGAGTTGGTTTCTTAATGCCAGTTATGTACCCCAATTTCCGCTTATTCCCAATAAACATCCTCATGGATTGAGTCCAGAGCAAGTAATTCTTCCCATTTAGCTTAATATTGATGATCTCATGATAGGGAAATCAACACTAGAGCCAAAAAAATGAGGGATCTCTTTTTATTTTTTCCATTGACTTATCTTGATCCATTTTTGCATGAGGCAGCAACCCACAACATGAACATGAAAAAAGGCAGCAAGAGACAAGACCAGTAAACGAAGATTCATGACAAGAAGAATCAGAACCCACCTGCAGCCGCAGGAATAAAAAGCGGTGATGGTGCACATGCTCACCATGTCGTGCTTCGTGTATAGGATGTTGGTTGGTAGAGATGTCACAGCAATGGACTCAGGCTGAATGAGGGGAATAGAACAAGAAACCGAAGAAACAAAGCAGGCTTTGGATGCGCTTGTACTAGTCGAGAAGCCAAAAATACCTGAGATCCCGTCAACAAACTCCTGTTGACTCCAGAGATGGAGGGAGATTCCCAGGGACACGTCAAGTTCCAGTGAGTCGACACATGTCGAATCCAGCGACTGGAAGAAGACAATCCAGAGGCCTGGAAGACTATGGCAAGGACTATCGAAGCAGTCAATGCCAAATACAAGCAGACCAAAGCGGCGGAAGAGACACTGGGATGAAAACCTGGAAGGAGGAGCGTTGATCCATTGTAGGCAGCGCCAATGTGGTCCCTTACGATTCAGATTCACGATGATGAGCTAGATCTCTTTGACTTGCTTTGATATTTTTGAAGAATGAGAAAGGGAGGTAGAGCTACCAGTTCGACATCCTGTCAATCATGAAGCTCCAGGAGCTGCACCTTCTTGAGCTACATTTTCTGGAGTCACAAATATTTCCCTGATCCCTCCTCGTATATATAAGGAACAGTATTCTCATATTTATTTGTGCACAATTATATGTATTCTTTTCTAATTTAAATGAAGTCATCAACCAAAAGATAATTGATACATTGTTGGCGTTTGTCTTGGCAGCTTGAGCAGGATATTTTGATCTTTCGCAAACTTGAGATCATTTTATTTTTGGCTCGATGGTGACAAAACAAGCCAAGTAGGATAACTTGTTCAAGTTATGAACTTATACCCTTAGCTATCTCCTTCAATAGTGTAGAAGGTAATGAAAGGTGTAATTATTTTTCCACAAAGGGGGCAATATATAGGAAATATAACATGACTCACAAACCTAACCCACGGTGTGAGACTAAACCTTGAACATACTAAAATACCCAAATATTACTCTAACACTCCCCCTCAAGATGGACAAAACAACAGCCACCGAGGCCCAACCGCGTGTCACCGGGGTTACTACAACCGGGCAAAGGCCACACGGCGTTGATCCACAAACCGACCATGATCACGCTGGATACACCCGGAGCTGAAACTAGGTCAACCAAGAATGCCGAACCATTCCTACCACAAAGCGAAGAAAAGAAACGGGGAGACACAAACAACAGATGAAATCAACATAGGGGAGTTTGTGACTAAGGCAGGAGTTGGGAAAGAGACATCCGAGTCGCCGTTATCACAAACACTCCCCCTCACGTGGAATACGTGCAAGAAGACATAAGCTTCACCTGGAGGCCATGTGTGACTAAGACAAGAGTTGGGAAAGAGACATCCGAGTCGCCGTTATCACAAACACTCCCCCTCACGCAGAATACGTGCATGAAGGCATAAACTACGCCTGAAGGCCGTGACGTACACTCCACCTCACGTAGATCACGTGCAAGAAGACAGAAATCGCATAGAGATGCTGACAAACACACCAACATACCAACAAACAACTTAAAAAAAATACAGCAGCTACGAAAAAGCTAGACCGAAAAGAAGAGCAACAATAACATGGATCCACCAAGCCGGAAGAGGAGGTGGCAGGCCAGAGATGTCAACGGCCGGAGCAGCAGGACCAGCAGAGAAGGTACGGTCCTGCAGAACTAGCGCAGATGGAGCTGCTGGAGGAGGAGGCGCAGCGGCAATAGAAGGCCGATGGGAGAAGCTGAGCGCAGAGGAGCAGCTGACAAGGAGCCTTCTGGGTCGGAGAATAAGAGGGCCTGGGCGGAGCAGCAACACCATCTGCTGTCGACAGGAGAAGGGGAAGCACGACAGCAGTCGTCGATGGCAGAGGCAGTCGGCGAAGTCGTCGGGAGAAGCAGCACACGACAGCAGCAGCGACAGAAGCAGTCGACAAAGTCGTCGGGAGAAGCAGCCGATGGGATCGATGACGATGGAGCAGCGCAGAGGAGCAGCACAGAGAAGCAGGTGTCGGCGTCATCGTTGATGAAAGAGTAGACGTCGTCGGGAGAAACAACCAACGAGATCATCCAGCGACACGACGTCGATGGAAGAAGCGGCCACTCCCATCGATGGAGCCAATCAGACACTCCGTCGACGGGAGCGGGTGGGATACTTATCGTCGGAAGCCCTAGCAGCCCGGACGCGGTAGGACGGGACGGGGGAGAAGCGCTTGGAAACGGAAGCACGGGTCGGGGAGGGTGAGAAACAGTGGCGGAAGCGAAATCGGGGTAAAAAATTTTATTTAGGTTTCAGATCGAAGGCTCTGATGCCATGTAGAAGGCAATGAAAGGTGTAATTATTCTTCCACAAAAGGTGCAATATATAGGAAATACAACATGACTCATAAACCTAACCCACGGTGTGAGACTAAACCTTGAACATACTAAAATACCCAAATATAACTCTTAACAAATAGGAAGATTTGAAATTTCTGTAGGTATTAGTGTGGTAGATAAATGTTCACATTATAAATGGTTGTTATAGTGAATATTCCGGTCTCTATGGAATATATGAAGTGTTCTCCGCCATCTATGTTACTCTTTTAGCTGTACGGCAGCTATTCTTTTTTTTAACATTGCTCTTCAGTGACACATTTTTTTTTCTATTTCATTTTGGATAGCAGGTTCTCCAATTGTCATAGCTCTGTTATATACTTTTTTTAATCGCCTAATGTGCTTATTGAACACGGTGACATATCATCTGTTATATATTAATCACTAGATTGATCTTTTGTAATGACCTCTGCCTTTATAGTACCAGAAGTTCACTTTGTACACATGGATGCCTTATTATTATTTGATATTTTTTTATAATCTGTTGGATAGGTGGAACACCTGGTTATCCATTGTGTTTTCTCCCGGGTGATTTTGTACTTCGTCTTATGTTATTTCATCCTACTTTTTATTTATCTTGGATATCACCGTCTTTGTCATATCATGCCTTCTTTTTTTGAAAATAAAATTAAGTATGAAAGTGGGAAATCCTGATATTTTCTGTATCCATCTCCTTGTATCTTAGTTCTAATCGTTGTGTTGCTTGACAAACATGACTCAGGGTATCCCTGAGATGTCTCATCTAAAGAAGCTTGATTGTCAAAGGGAACCCGTGGTTTTGCATACTCAACCTGGTAACAAAGTGCACTGTGCTAATTGATTGTTTTATGGTGCATAATGGTGTCTTCATCATATCTCATTTGAACTCCTCAAATTCATTTTCATGATAGGCCCTTGATTTATTTTTTCTTGTTTCTCTCTACTGGTTCTGTTGATTTTCCAGATTTTTGGCCTTCTGAGATGGGAAATCCGAACTCTTTGAATGAATCACAGTGCGACAAACCTTTGGTTGGACATCTTTTTCAGCATAATGGGACTTCCGATTGTTTCAGTGGTCCATTCTATGATGAAACTCTTGACGAGAGAAACAATATTACTTCCCAACATATTGAATCTAATGGTCTTCTCTCTTATTCAGCAGCGCAGTCCTCCAATTGGTTTAGACCGTCATCTACTGATCTTATTAATTCTCCAATAGGTTCATACGAAAATTCATTTGGAAGTTTTGTAACTGATGATGCCAACTTTCATAAACTGCAAAATAACACAACAAATTGCAGTTTTTCTCTGGGAAGTGCTGAAGAATTTGGTCTCATTTACCAGCAACATATGAAATTAACTGCTGATGCCGATCTAGATGGTTTGAATGGCAACCATGTGAATCTGGACGGTGAAACTCCATTACAGAATAGGTTTAGCAAGTCTATTGATGACCTGGGCAACATTTCATCACCTTGTATGTTGCAAATGGGTGAAGCAAGTAGGTTTGTCTTTATTTATGGGTTTGATGTCTTTATTTGATTTATATTGTTGGATATCTAAATCATTACTGGTCACTTTCAGGTTTAGCACATAGTACATTGGCAGAGAGGTATGGATCCGTTAGTGAAAAGTCTTGTGGTATGAATAGAGATGCTATGCCATATTCCACAGTGAATGAAGGTATCCATACAAGTTTTGTAGCATGGAGGCCAGAGGATCTTGCTTTGCCACAGCAATATAAAGTTCGCCCTGAAATAAATTGCCCCGAGGCAATTAACGATTCTCATGTTGCTAACAATATTTCTTTAGCTGTTCCTGGAGACTTCTTGGTTATTGCTGAAGATGTATTGAGGCCAAGCATGTCGGTTCAAGTCAGTGGTTTATCCAAAGATTCATCTAAGTGCACATGGCAGGAACAGTCCACTCATAGTTCTGTCCTTGATGACTCTGCTGTAGATTTCAATACATTGCTACCTTGTGGCATGTGTTTTCAGCAGTGTAGTTGTGAGATTATGGGTGTAACGAGCGAATCTAGTACTGATTCCTCACCCTTGCCTTATAATCACAAACATTTGTTGCTTAATGGTGATCTTGCTTATATGAAGATTAATTCTGGTCATAAAATGGACTTGCAAACGAAGCGACAGAAGTCTTTCCTTAAGGAGAAGAAGCAACCTCCGATTTCAACTAATCATCAACAGCAGCAACAACTTTTTGAACTTTCCAGGATTGCCAGTCAAAGTAATCCCTCTAGAGTAAATTCAACCTTAGATGATGATAGTGGCCTGTTTATACTTGATGATATTAGTCATTCCGTTCCTCATGCTCTGCCATCGGCACTTGCGAATTACGTACCAGTGGCAGAGCGATGTTCTTTTAGTAACCACACAGGTTCTGGAACCATAGGAGCTACGCCTGATGATAAGAGGTTAATTTTCCGGCTTGCTTTACAGGTTATCAGATAAAGCTCTTTGTTTAATTACTGTTTCAGTCATTAACTTTTGCTGCTAAATGAATATTGTTTTTTAGGTTTTCGTTTTTCTTCATACAACTTCGAATGAAATTCCTCAACTTATTCTCTTTTGATATGTGTGGGCAATTTAGACCGTATATTCATGTGTCAAATATAGGGTGTTTATATGTGGGCAAGTTCTAACAAAAATCTTTGCGGTCTTGTTGTTTTGGGTGTTGGAATACTTGGATTCTGGCGTACCTTTTTAGTTTTCATACATGCGTTTGCTGCACATATCCAATTGGATGTACCAGGCATTTCCTTAATTGCGAATCTCCTTTATTTAGAATAAATTCGGCCAATTTTGTATTTGGTTTTATAAAACTTGATGATTTATTCGATACGGTGATCTTATCACTTTGTGTTTCATTTTTACATGTCATGATTCTCATGCAAAATGCATTAGATTTTGTAGACAGACAATTCAATTTGCAATGGCCCCTGTTTAAATTTTGGAATAAATGAAAATTCAGAACCTTAGAATTAAAAGGTAAATAAATAGAAAGCTATATAGGGTTTGTAGGGTTTAACAAGGGCCCTATATACAGTTTATAATTTTAAGGTAAACAAGGGCCCCATATACAGTTTATAATTTTATTGGGATTAATTTAAACATTAATTAATTGATATTTAATTGACGATCTAAGTTCTATCTAGGCAGCGTGTCATCCACAATCGATATTGGCAAGGAAATTACCTTCATTAATCACTCCTAATGGCGGAGATACAATCCATTGTCCTATTATCAGCGAGTACATTCAACCTATTCTTATGGGCAAGTACAGCCAACCTACTCTTATGGTGATACCCCTAAACTATTCTTATGGGTGAGCGCACTCAATTTACTTTTACATGTGAGCACCCCCAATCTACTCTTGCAGAGGACACCCAATCTTTTCTGACGTGAGTACACTTGATGTAGGAAGAATATTTGAAAATTGAAGTGGGGACTCACTCACCAATGATGAAAGGAGATTCACTTACCGAAGAGACTCACTCGGGAGAAGTCATGAAAGAAAACACTAGTTCATTCATAAATAAAATTTGAAGTTCACATTACAGTTAATTAAATGCAAGATATATTTCTAGAATAAAATCAGGACTCTTAACTACTAGTTAATTAAATGCAAAGAATTTCTTAGTATTAAAAAAGACTAACGGCTAATTAGTAGTGACTTCATCAATTATGGCTTCAAGAGGCTAGTCAACCTCGTCTACATTAACACCAATATAAATACAAGTAAAATAAAGAACTCTCATTGCACTTACAATATGTGCTTCTCCACGAATCCAGACTTGTGCACCAATCCATGAAAACTCTCTTTGCTCTTTGTCTTAAAGATGCAGCATTGGAGGTTTTGTGTTGTGAAGGTATTAAAATGAGAAAACAAATGATATATAGGGCTTGTTCTGATTGATTCAACAACAAGATGCATGAAAGAAGCCATATGTATTGTTAAACTAAGTCCTAAGTTTCCTTCAACTAGTTGGTGTTAACCAGGGCAAAAAATCCTACTTAAAAAATTATTTAAACAATTAGTTATGGTTTAGATTGAGGTCTATTGGAGTCTCAATAATCGTGTCAGAGCCCTGATACGAGACATTGAATTGAGCTCGACCTAGTGTATTGGGGATTGGATAACGCTGATCCTTCAACCCAAATGGATGCATTTAATTAGTTCCTAACCTGGGGGATAGGGGCCTCTGATACGTGCTCGTGAGTTTGAGCACGTAACAGGCTGATGGAGGATTATGTCCCGCAAGGGATTGCGATGACCCTTATTGGATCCCGTCCAGGTGGCTGTGGTAGAGAGCGAGAGAGGAGGGTGACCGACATTAACGCTGGAGGAAGAGGGAGAGGGAGAGGGAGAGGGAGAGATATATATATATATATATAGAGAGAGGGAGATCTTCAACCTTTTTCTTCTTACCCTCAAAAAGATCACAATAGGTTTAAATAAAAAGGCCTCCCAGCTAGGCTTAGACAAGTGGGAATAAAATAAGCTTATCATTATGAAAGCATGCCCCTCATTTGGGCTTAAAACGCATGAGATAATAAAAGTCAAAAAGTCCAAGCTAGTCATCATGAAAGCATCCCCTCGACTTGGGCTTAAAACACATGGGATAAATGGATAATAAAAGTTAAAAAGTCCAAGCTAGTCATCATGAAAGCATGCGCCCCACTTGGGCTTAATACACATGAGATAATAAAAGTTAAAAAGTATACTCCTTGGATGACGTGAATACGTTATTCCCGTCATGTAGCCGTGATCCCCATCATAGTTGAGTTCTTTGTGAGTGCTATTGTTGCGTCACTGATACGTCTTGCCCCAATGCGAGTCGATGACGACACGATTGGTAACATCATCCGCTCCTTCAAGTGGCAGCTTGTCCTCAAGCTGAGAAGAGAGGGGGATGATAGGGACTATTGGGGGCTCTCCAATAAAGTGTTTTAGGCGAGACGCGGAAGACGTTGTGGATGCGGCTGCCGGGCAGAAGTTGGAGTTGGTAAGTGACTTCACTGATACGTTGAAGAACCTTGAAGGGGCCATGAAAAGGGGGACCCAATTTGGCAGAGGGCGCTTTGGGGTGGATAGACACTTGGCGGTAGGGCTGGTTTTTAAGCCAAACCCAATCCCCAATGCTGAAGGTGATGTCATGGTGCCCACGATTGTAGCGAGTCTCCATACGATGTTGGGCCTGTAGGAGGCAGTCCATAAGCTCTTGGTCGAGGGCGGATAGAGAGGTCGACCCTTGGTCATGTGCGGGAAGATGCGGGGGATTACGACCGTAGATGAGACCAAACAAAGTCATTTGTAATGTCGTGGTATGTGGTGTTGTAACAATATTTGATCCATGGAAGCCGCGTAGCCTAACTTTTTGGGTGATCTCCAACAAGACAGCGGAGGTACATTTCGACCGTGCGGTTTACCACCTCGGTTTGCCCATCCGATTGAGGATGATAGGCCGATGAGGAAACTAATTTAGTACCGCATAAGAGGAAGAGTTCTGTCCAGAAACAACTTGTAAAAACTTTGTTGCGATCGGAGACGATTGATTTCGTGAGGCCATGTGATGCAGTGACGGGTCGACTCAGAAAGGGTTTTTCTAAACGTAATCTTAAATGCAAAAAGCAGTGTAGTGCCGTGCAAGAGTGGTCCACTTAAAATTGCAACAAGTAATTAATTATTATAACAAATCGACAGAGGCATGTGCGGTTGAAAATAATTAATTTAAGGAAGACGAAAATTAATTTTTATTTGAGAGAGGCGTGATAATTTTAAGCACAAGCAAAATAAGTTTTGCAAATCGCACAACGTATGAACTAGTAGCACAATGAAAATAAAATCCACCACAATATGAGTACAAGAATAAACAACAATAAAGGAAAGACAATTACCACAGTTCATGCATGCAAGCAGCGGTGACGGCGGTTGTTGGAAGGCCGCCAAGGTTGCTGCTGAGTGGAGGGGTGCGGGAGAGATATTGGGCCGCTGGTTGGGATAGGATAATTTCTAAGGTGGATGGAATCAGAGATTTGGGTCGTGGAAATAACGGGGAGTGGTGGAAGGAGTAGGTATGGGCTGAATTACTTGGAGACTGGTGGTGGCTTGGAAGAGGTAGTGGATGTCTGTTATGGGGGGATGGGGTTGTAAAAGGAATGAGGAATCTGGACTGGTGGCAGTGGTGGTCAATAGGAAGGGTGTTGCGTTTTGTAGAAAGGCGGAAGTGGCGGGGGCTGCTAGAGGGGATTTGGGCTGGGGCCTGGGGCAGCCGACGGGAAGTTGAGGAATTGGGAGGAGGGAGGCGGAGATGGGATGGCGAGGTAGGTAGTAGCGGGCGGTTGGCGTCGGGTTAACTGGAAGGTCGACGCGGGTTCAGCGGGAAAGGGGTAGGTTGCAGCTTGGCTCCAGGGAACGAGATGGGGAAGGAAGAATTACCAGAGTGAAGAGGGGATGCGGAGGAGTATCCCGGCGTTGCACCAGGGAGGCGGAGGAATCGACGTCGCACCGTCTGGGACCGAGCGGTTGCCGATCTTAAGCAAACCTTCGATGCCTCTCTCCCCAAACCGCCGGGTTATATAACCCTAAATGAAAACCACCACAGTATAACTAGAAATAAAACCACCCCAATCAGATGGCTATGATTGTGTGGATCGATCAGGGTTTAAATGCATCTCATAATAACAAACATAAAATACAAAAGTGACTAGAAACGATCATCCGGACGCGACCACGAGCTCCGATCGCTCGTTTGGGCAGCGGATCACCGCCTCCTGTGGGAATATACGCGCGTCGGTCGTGGCGCGCCGTCACCATGTAGGCGGAAAATCTCTGAAAAGAATGTCCGAGCAACTCATTCGGTAACCAAGGGGCGGCTTAAGGAGAGAAAGTGCGCGCCTTTTGAGAAGCGATCTATGACGACCATGAGGATGGATTTGCCGTGTGGAGTAGGGAGGCCATCCACTAAATCCATCGAGATATCCACTCAAATTTGAGTGGTGACTGGTAAGGGTTGGAGTAGGACGACCGGAAGGAGATGTTCAGAATTATGTTGCTGGCATACAGCGCAGCCTGCGACAAAGTTGTGAATCGAGTGCCGGAGACCACGCCAAAAGAACTCGTGGCGGAGGCGTTGCAAGGTTTTCTGGGCTCTTCGATAAAGTAGGACCGGGGGGGGGGTGCTCTTCGATAAATGTGTTATGGCACGAACCACACGAGTTATGCCGCTCGCTGCTTTCCGCGAATTTCATACCAGGGCACATGCTCGGGTATGTTTGCACATGGGTCTGCCCCCAGTAAAATGGAGGATGGAAGATGACCAACAAGATTAATAGATGAGACTAGTTTGGAAGACAGAAAACTCAATTGGAATGACTGAGAATGATGACTAGTAAAGCATATCTGAAGTATGTACACTGATAACGGTCTCCCTTAGTGGATTCAAAATTGAAGTTTATCTTTTTTCCAACTTAATCAAAATTTTCCCAAAATATTGTTGAAATCTGTTAAGTTTGTTATCTTGTGTTAGGTATGGTTGCTATAAGTTTCTTAAATTGAGTTACTTAGCAGGACCTTTCTCAACCAAAGTCTGAAGCTAGCCCTCCTGATGGTGTTTTAGCTGTTCCTCTTTTGAGACATCAGGTCTGTTTAGATATTTACCTAATTTATTTTTTATCTTAATTTCATCTTACTGGAGTTTGCGTTGTAACATCAGAGGATAGCTTTGTCATGGATGGTTCAAAAGGAGTCTTCTGGACTGAATTGCTCAGGTGGCATTCTTGCGGATGACCAGGTTACATTAAACTTGATTCTTTTTTTTTTCATTGTTGAGCAATTGCCGGTCAAAGATGAAAATACATCTTGACTATTAATGCTCTTAGGCTCAAACTTACAGGGTTTAGGGAAAACCATATCAACTATTGCACTTATCCTCACGGAAAGGCCTCCATCTTCTTGTTCTGTGATAAAGAAATATGAATTTGAACCTTTGAATTTGGATGATGAGGATGATGGTGGTGGCAGCATTGCTTTTGAGGGTAGTAGGATGGAAAAGCTCCTGGATAATGGCCCTAGCATACATGTCAAGCCAGAAAAAGTTGATTGTTCTTTTGTGCCTGTCAAGGGAAGGCCTCCTGCAGGGACTTTAGTTGTTTGCCCAACAAGTGTTCTTCGACAGTGGGCAGATGAGCTTCAAAACAAGATTACACGGAAGGCAAATTTAACCTTTCTAGTATATCACGGCAGTAATAGAACTAAAGATCCATATGAGCTTGCCAAGTTTGATGTTGTAATCACAACATATGCTATTGTAAGCATGGAAGTTCCTAAGCAGCCGCTAGTTGATAAAGATGACAAGGAGAGAGGGAAGCATAGTGGGTGCAGTATGCTTGCTGGAAACTTGGCTGGCAATAAGAGGAAGGAACCTTCTAACACTAGTTCAAAAAATCCAAAGCGGAAGATCGCATTGGACAATTCAGTTCTTGAATTTGCCCCTCGTCCTCTTGCAAAAGTTGGTTGGTTTAGGGTAATACTCGATGAAGCTCAAAGCATTAAGAATCACAGGACTCAAGTTGCTAGGGCATGTTGGGGACTTCGAGCCAAGAGAAGATGGTGCTTGTCTGGGACTCCCATCCAGAATGCAGTTGATGATCTTTATAGTTATTTCCGATTCCTGAGATATGATCCTTATGCTGTTTACAAGTCATTCTGCTCCACCATAAAAATTCCAATCAGTCGAAACCCAATCAATGGATACAAAAAGCTTCAAGCAGTCCTGAAGACAGTAATGCTGCGACGCACTAAAGGTAGAAATTAAGATGGAGTATCTTCTTCTATGAGATGAAATTTGTGCATATTCGGTGGCTTGTATATATTTAGAAATGATGATTTCATTTTGACCGGCATGTTGACAATGAAATCATTTTAGAGATACTGAAAAGATGTTTTTGCAGTTTAATACCGATTTTGATTTCTAACTTTACCTAAACAAATGATTGCACCCCGTTCAATCATCGGTTTTTAGATGTGATTTTTTAACTTCAAACAACAATATGAGCTTTCAAGGCCTATTTTTATGAATATATTCTATTGTGATGTTTGGATTTTACATCATCTGTCAAGATTTCCTTTTGCCTTTTTTATTGAAACTTCATGTTTACCTTTGACAGTAAAAATGGTTGGCCATTTTCCCCCTATTCTTTATTCTGCTCTATCAGTACCATAATCCTGCAATAGCATACATTTCATTTTTTGTTAATAAAGGTTAACGATGCTTTAGTCAACTTGTTGGTAAGATACACTGCCATGGGTTACCATGGATGTATATTGTTGCCCATTCATTCATTACTGATAACTGGTTTCATTGCATTATGGTTTGTAACATCTTTTATGGTTGAATGTTTCGGAGTACTCACAGGAGGTACTAACGAACATGTACAAGCTCCCTATACTGGAAAAATAAAATTTGATGAGGATTTTGTTCATCCCGCATGTTCACGTCACGGGCATTCTGCTTGTTTATGTTTTATATACTCGCATATAGCTATTGAGAGTCGAGATATTCTACATAATGTTAGTATTCCAACAAAGAGTTCCATTTTAGTTCAAAATGATTAATATGTAGAATCATAACAAGGGATTGCCGTGATTCATGTCGAAACTCACGTCAGTTTTCGTGCATCTTTCTCAACTGGTTTTACCCTTCCCACCCACAGGAGGTACTACCGAACATGTACTAGCTCCTTGTAATGGAAAAATAAAATTTGATGAGTATTCGCAGGAGGTACCACCGAATATGTACAAGCTCCCTGTAATGGAAAAATAAAATTTAATGAGGATTTGGTTCATCCCACACGTCGTCAGCATTCTGCTTGTTTATGTTTTATAGACTAGTACATAGCTATTGAGAGTTGAGATATTCTACATAATGTTAGTATTCCAACAAAGAGTTCGATTTTAGTTCAAAATGATTAATATGTAGAATCATAACAAGTGATTGCCGTGATTCATGCCGAAACGCGCGTCAGTTTTCGTGCATCTTTCTCAACTGGTTTTACCCTGCCCACCCACTACTTGTAGAAGCAGAAATGTGTCTATTTTGAAGCACTCAAACTGAAGTTGACATTACTTGTACTTGATGTGATCAAATCACTTACTGCTGAGCTGAGTTCATTTTAAAAAAATTTAATTTGGTTAAGTGCTAACTCAAATGCATTTCAACCATCATTACTTAGCATTATATTTTGTTAGCAATTTTAAACCACGATAACTTAATCCAAATCTAGACAGCAGGGTCTTCTCAGCAGTAGACCCTTGAGTTGTGAAGTTGTTTTAACACATTTTTAGCTAAATTTGACCTTACATCTGCAATTTCTCCGTTCTTTCATTTTGTCTAGAGGTTAACATGAGCCCTCTTCATTAATTGTTTCATTCATCTTCCTTATTTTTAGCCATCTAGACTTTGACGCAACATTAGAATGATTTTTGTAACTAATACACTGTACATTTGATGCTATTATCTGTGAACTTGAGTGCTCTTTTTTATGTTTTTCATAATAACATTGTGTTTACAGGTACACTTATAGATGGAAAACCAATTATTTCTTTACCTCCAAAGTCAGTTACTTTAAAAAAGGTTGATTTCTCGAATGATGAGCTTGAGTTTTATTTGACACTGGAAGCTGAATCTCGGGAGCAATTTAAGGTGGGTATCATTTTGAAGAAGTGACTGAGAAATTTGATCAAGTTTTTTTTATCCTGGCATTTTGAAAAATCTATATATTTATTTTAGTTTGAAATATCTGTGTGCGCGCGATCCTCTCACACTTTTGATCTGTTCGGATCTGAAGTTACCATTTACACATTTTGACTATTCTTCATTTATGTTTTTATCCCATCCATTCCAATGGTCTTCTTTTTTAGGTTTATGCAGCTGCTGGAACTGTTAAGCAAAATTATGTAAACATTTTGTTGATGCTTTTGCGGCTCAGGCAAGCTTGTGATCACCCTCTTCTGGTAAAATGTACTGTTTCAAATTCTGTTTGGAAGTCTTCCTTGGAGACAGCGAAGAAGCTACCAATGGATAAACTTCTGAAGCTTCAAACCTGTCTTGAAGCTTGTCTAGCAATCTGTACCATTTGCCATGTAAGTTATTTTTATTTCTGTCTATTCTTTTATTTATTTTTTTTTGCTTTTGAGATTTTAAATTGGATGTGGATATATTAATGTATAAGCTTGAAGATTTTTTTGGATCTTTAATAAATCCATTTACCTCAAGTCGACAATAAACTAAATAAAAAATCCAGAAAGAATTGAGTAAATCAAAATATAATGAATTTGATTTTAACTAAAAAAATTGTTTCAAACATCTTTTGGTCTTAGTAGCTTCATGCCTTCATGTTGCAATATCATACTGATGAAACATGGAAGAGTAAATCTAGTTTTAGCTTTTTAGGAGGTTAATTATGTAAGATTATGGTTGCAACACCCCTTTCCAGTTTTACAATAATCAGCCGTCCGGCTGGGTCAGCGATATAAAGAGAACTAGGAAACAATATCAAAACTAGTACATTGCAGGTATAAAGAAAAATTCTGAAAATTTAAACTTACAACGGAAGGTATGAAAGAAAACTAAGGGTAACCACATACCTTTGTATACTGAATTCACAGAGCCACTAAACATGAATTAAGATGAAAGAACTATAAATCTGAAGTAACATAATAAATCTGATACATGATATTTCAAACATTTACCAAATACAATATCCAAGGTTACAAGTGTATACTGAAAGAAGGAAAACGGAAAAGGAAACTAGCTACAAACTGACACCACAGGGACGCTCATCCTAGGTGTAGTTTCTCACCTGGGTCACCTGTAAAAACATTGCCCACGATGGGTCAGAGTAAAGAAAAATAACTCCTAGTGACAATAAAACATTTTCTTAAGTGATGAATGTATGCCCTTTGAAAAATAGTTTTGTCTATTAAAAATCTTTATGCTAGATGACATGAATGCGTTTACAATGCTTCCAGGTCAACAGACATACACGTTCTACGTTCATGAACTTTTGTTTTATTTACCCAAGCCCCGACGTTCACTAACTAGTGCGCTGTCTCACGTCAGGTCCATGCTTGAGTTCTAGGTGACGTCTAATCTGCACTTCTACTTGAAAGGCTCTATACAGAGTAGCTCCTAACGCGCAACTGAAATCTGACGACCCGAGACCATCTTACGAACTCAATTGTCCTGGTGTCGCGCGGACTCGATCTCGAATCTACTAACTGTCTCAAGGGGAGTCAACTCCCAAGACTCTACTACTCATAGGGTACCATATGCCTTATGAGAAATGTAGTGCGCCTCTACCCAGCACGAGGAGACTTATGCGTGCTTACTGACCCTTTACGGTCTAATGCTACTCTGCTTGTAACATCTCTTATGGTGTACAACCGAGTGACCCTTACTTTTCTTGTGGTCGGCTAGAAGGGACGTTCACGCCCTAACTTAGACAAATTTCTAAACTTACGTACACGTATAAAGATTTCGTACCTAGCGTTAGTATACATGATCCGACAATTCGAGTCTTGGAGAAGGGTGTCATCCTAGACCTTCTCCGCGACCGTTTTCCCACCGCCACACCTTTTTATGCATGATTATGATTCTTGTACGAAATTTACACATGCATATATAAAATAAATTTTTTTGATACGTCTAACTAAGAATGATTAGGTTTCCTTACAGTGGTGGTGCGACGCTCGTACACTCGGCGCGACGACATTTGCTTTTCTGAAGGAAATCTGACTACTGCGGACTTCCAGAACCTTGCTCCGAGGCCACCAAAAATCTGCAATCCATGATAAACCTAAATTACACATTTCTCCCTTTAGGGTTATCGGTAAAGGAAACTCAAAACGGCTAGGGTAAACAAATGAAGGACCAACATGGTGTAGTACCTCTACGTGAGAGCGATTAAGACTCACAACGCAGTCAACTCCAGATTTGCAGCGGATCTAGTACTCCGATCCCTAAATAGGGCAAGAGAGAAATGAGAAGAAAGTTAGAATTAACTTCCGATAGAAGGATTTCCATGACGGAATGTAGACAAGTGAGAAACTAAACTCACCGAAATCAAAACGTTGCCCTTGCACCCTTGACTTCCACCAGTTAGGGTTGTGAAACCGGCCCTCCTACTGCAACGGAAGGGAGGAGGGAACACGCCGGCGCTCGTAGAGGAAGAAGGAAGGATTTGCTCTGAGAATCGGAGGGGGAACAAACAATGCTAGTGCTGCGGGAGGCGGACTGTGCGTCGCGGCTTGCGGAAGAAAACGAAGTCGGGCGGAGAAGCTTGCGGTTTTTCTCTCGTGAAAAGTAAATGGGTTACGGGATTTGCGGCTTAAGGGGCTTGCGGCTTTTATTAAACGGCAGGGTGCGGTTTGATAACCGCCCCCTTTTTCCCACCCAAGGAGGTGAGGTTTGCTACACGCAACCCACTCTTCGAAGGCCACTCCACATTAACTTCTTATGAAAATACAAATCGCTGCGCTCCGCTACTAAATTAAAATGCGTCACACAATCCTCACAACGGACATAATTCACTAATTAACGAACGCGATTATTAAGCATACTAACATTGTACCTCGACGACGCGCTGCCTCGATCAAAATCCTTCGTGATTTGACCCTACAATTTAATTAAATTTTGCGTCAGATTACGGATGTTACAAATCTCCCCTCCTAATAAAAATTTTCGTCCTCGAAAATTGTAACCATACCTGAATTAAAGAGGAACGTATTATCTGCATTGCTCCTAAGCTCATCCTCTCGCTCCCAAGTATACTCTGGACGGCCACAGTTAATACAAAGGACTTTGAACATGTGAATCTCTCTATTTCTGAGCTTCTGTATTCTTGAATTCACGATTCTGACTGGTCTAATCCTAATACTAAGATCTGTTCCGATTGGTGCTTCCTCAGTACTGATGATCTGACTGGAATCTCTGACTGCTCCTCTCAGGTAGGAGACGTGTAATACATCATGTACACCACTCATTTCCTCAGGTAAGGCCAACCTATTTGCAACCTCACCAACTCGTTCCAGTACCTCAAAAGGACCAACGAAGCTGAGACTCAGTTTCTTCATCTGCTTTATTCTAGAGACTCATCTGACTGGTCTGACCTTCAGATAGACGTAGTCTCCAACACTGAACTCTATTGATCTGTGCTTCTGATCATGATACTTGGCCTGACGATCCTGAGCTGTCTTCATACGCTCTTGAATGAGCTTGATTCTGTCAGTGATCTTATCAATCCATGATTTCCTAATGGTAGACCTTTCTTCACTTTCAGCCCAACATAACGGTGTCCGACAACGCCTACCATTGAGAGCCTCGAACGATGTCATCCTAATACTAGTCTGAAAACTCTTATTGCAGGAGAATTTCACAAGGGTGACATACTTCTCCCACTTCCCTCCAAAGTCCAGTATGCACATCCGTAGCAAATCTTCCAAAATCCTATTGGTGCGCTCAGTCTGTCCATCTGTCTGGGGATGGAAAGCGGTGCTGAAATGCAACTTGTTGCCCAACCGCTTCTGAACGTATCTCCACTCCTTGGAGGTAAACCTCCCATCTCGGTCTGAAACAATAGTCTTGGGGACACTGTGAAGTCGAACTATCTCGTCTATGTATAACTGTGCCAGTTTCGGACCTTGATCCGTCTTCTTAAGAGGAATGAAGTGGGCGACCTTAGAGAGCCGATTCACTATAACCCATACGGAATCATTCCCACTCCGCGATCTCGGAAGACCATTGATGGAGTCCATGGATATATCGTCAAAAGTCCACCCAGGAATGAGAAGTGACTGCAACTTGCCTCCATGCCTTTGACACTCGGCTTTAACTGGCTTGCATGTCTCGCACTTCCCTACATAATCAACAACATCACCTTTCAAGCCTGACCACCAGACTACCTTCTTGAGATCCGCATACATCTTCGTGCTGTCCGGATGTATAGAATATCTGAAGTTATGAGCCTCATACGGAATGTCTTCGCGAATGTGACTAACATCGGGGATACACATTCTGCCATCATGCAATAATAAATCGTCCCGAATAGTGAATCTCTACTTCTGACCCATTTGCGCTAAGATCTAAATCTCTGCCATCTTTGGATTCAAGGGTAGAGCTGTCCTGATTTTATCCTTGATGTCACATGTAATCTCCATCCAGCTCAACCTTGCAGAACCAAAACTAAAACGTGGCACAATAATGATGTCCAATCTCTCCAGTTCCCACACCAACTCCTTTTGTTGAGTGAGAAGGGAAAAACACGAACCTCTGCGGCTAAGGGCATCAGCTACAATGTTCGCCTTTCCTGGGTGGTACTGAATGTCTACGTCGTAGTCCGATAAGAACTTTAACCATCTGCGCTGCCTCAAATTGAGCTCCCGCCGATCAAAGATGTACTTGAGGCTCTTATGATCAGTGAAGATCTCGCAACGCACTCCATAAAGATAGTGCCTCCATATCTTCAGAGCGTGGATGACCGACACAAGCTCCAAGTCATGCAGATGATAGTTCCTTTCATGCACTTTTAACTGTCTCGAGGCGTAGGCTATGACCCTTCCATGCTGTGTGAGAACACAGCCCAAACCCTGACCTGACGCATCGCTATAAATCTGAAATCCTTCGGGCCCGGATGGTAAACTCAAGATCGGTGCGGTCATCAACCTGCCCTTCAAGTCCTCAAAAGCCAACTCGCAGTCAACTATCCAATCAAAGCCCTTACCCTTCCTGGTGAGGGAAGTCAGTGGTAAAACTATCTTTGAGAAGTTCTTGATGAATCTCCTGTAGTAACCAGCTAGGCCTAGAAAGCTGCGAACCTCTGAGACTGCCCTCGACCTCGGCCAATACTTAATGACCTCTATCTTCTTTGGATCAACACTAACCCCCTTCTGATTGATGACATGACCTAAGAATGCAATCTCTGGAAGCCAGAACTCACATTTTGTAACTTGGCATACAACTGATTCTTCCTGAGGGTGCTCAATACAATCCTGAGGTGAGCAACATGATCTTCTGCACTCTTTGAGAATACCAAAATATCATCTATAAAGACGATAAAGAAACGGTCCAAGGACTCCCAAAATACCCAGTTCATCAAGTCCATAAATACTGAAGGGGCATTGGTCAGCCCAAACGGCATGACCACGAACTCGAAGTGCCCATATCTGGTACTGAAAGCCGTCTTCTGAATATCCACGTCCCGAATCTTTAACTGATGGTAGCACGACCTTAGATCTAACTTGGAGAAAGTGCACGATCCCACCAACTGGTCGAACAAATCATCAATTATGGGAATCGGGTACTTATTCTTTACTGTCAGTTTATTCAATTCACGGTAGTGTATTCACAGTCTCAGACTACCATCCTTCTTCTTCACAAATAGTACTGGAACACTCCAAGGTGAAGTACTGGGGCGTATAAAGCTCAAGTCAAGCAACTCCTGCAACTGGCTCTTCAACTCCGCTAGTTTTCTTGGAGCCATTCGGTTGGTGGATTTGGCTACCGGTGTAGCCCCAGACTGTAGGTCTATCAAAAATTCAATCTCTCTATCTTTAGGGGCACCTCAGAGCACTTCTGGGAAGACATCGAGGAATTCCTGCACCACTGGTATCTCTGAGAAGTCAGTCTTAGCATCCGCATTCATCAGTACTAAGAAGGTTTCACAACCCTTTCTGATGCACCTTCTAGCTTGCACTGAGGAGATGATCATCTTCACTACTCCCTTCAAGCCCTGAAAGGTAAACGCAGTCTGGCTGGGGCCCTCAAACTGTATCCGCTTCTCCCTACAAGCAATCCTGACGTTGACTGCCGAAAGCCAGTCCATTCCAAAGAACATGTCAAAACCTGCAATAGGAAGCTGCAAGGCTTCTACAATAATCTCGGTATCACCAAATTGCACTGGTACCCTGCACTTATCTCTGGTCTGTAGAAGGAATCCATTCGGCATCTTGACTTCCAGCGGTACTGTCTCTGGAAAGACTTCTAAATTCAGCCTACGCACTAGAGATTCTGCGATGAACGAGTGCGAGGCGCCTGTATCGAACAGAATCTTGGAGGATTAAATCATAAGAATGCCTACAAGAATGATTTACAAAAGATGATGAGAGTGTCACTACGGAGGATTAAATAAAATTGTTAAAAAGTTAAACACTTACCCGTCACTAAATCATACTGATCCTTTGCCTCCTGCCGGCCAAGCCCATACGCTCTGGGCTGTACTAAATCTCGACCCTGTTGTGGCCTCCCGTCAGTGATCATCATCGCTTTGCTCTTGTCTACTCCGCTCGAGCCACCAACCTCGAACTTTTACTGCATTGATGAGTTACATTTGTCATCAATAGTAATAAAATAAATATCATGAATACAAACTAGGCTTCAGTTTACCTGAGTCACACCAACTTCCTAACAGTAGCAAGCTATGTGTCCAGATTGTCGGCATTTGTAACACACACCTGCATTGGCCAAACACTCTCCTGGATGACGACAGTGGCACCTAGGACAAGGGGGGTAGTCCTTGCTCCTGTCTCCAGACTGACCACTCTTCTTAGCATCCGACTTCTGTTTCTTGTTCTACTTCTTACCCGGGTCATTCCTGCTCTGCTGCGGCTGATGCGAATACTGCGACCGCTTCGTACAAAAACTATTTCTCTTCTGTACCTTCTGCTGATCAGCCTCCAAGTTGCGAGTCGTATCCACTAAGCTCCTGTAGTCAGCGTTGACCATGGTCATCAACGACTGTCTCAACGAGTCACGCAAGCCATACACAAAGCGGCTGCACTTCTCAGCCTGATCTCCCGGCATCACACCCGCATAACGAGCCAGATGGGTAAGCTCTCGCTCCTATTCAGTAACGGTCTTGTCCCCCTGGTAGTGTCTAAGATATTTCTCTAGGAGACCTTGTCGTGCGGAAGGAGACATGAACCAATTTGCAAGGGCTCTAAAAAACCCGCCCCACATAAACATATCCGACGTACGACCCGACCAAAAAAAACATGGTCATACCATTTATAATGAACGTATCACTTCCTAAAATAAGAGGAAATTTTCATGTCGATTTACCTGCAGGGTCATCTGCCCGGTACTTGTCTCACTAGACCTTTGCCTCACCCCGGAGGAGGAAAACTGTCAGAGGAACCTTCTTGTTCTCCGGACATTTCATGACGTTCAACAAATCTCTAGTGTTTGCAATCCAGTCGTCAGTGTCCATCGGGGTTTCATCCCCACTGTAGTTTGATGGTTGGAGCTCTCTAAAGTTCCTCAAATAACACTCCAGGGTCATCTCCACGGGTGCTGGTGCTGGAGCTGGTACTTGCACTGGAGCTGGAAACCCTGCAGCCAGTCCTATCTGAAACTCCATCAAGGCTACAGTGACCGCCTTGGCAATCTGGGACGCTATGTCAGTGGCCTCTGGAGCTGCTGGAACTGGTGACACCTGTGACACATCAGCATCTCCCATGACAGCATTAGGAATAGGGTCCTGACGTGAAGATTCACCCGGTTCACTGACTCGTGGTGCCTGATAGAACATATAAAAAAATATGATTATTTATCATGCATCTGTGTTAGCAATTTATTTCATACCCTTGCGAAAACTAGGGCTTAGACGCAACTTAAATACTCTACCAACATGTGTTTACTCTTACACACTTCTATGACTCTGTGAATCTTTCCTGGGTCCAGGAATCCTAAACATCCCTCTGATACCAATTTGCAACACCCCTTCCTAGTTTTACAAAAATCAGCCGTCCGGCCGGGTCAGCGATATAAAGAGAACTAGAAAACAATATCAAAACTAGTACACAACAAGTATAAAAAAAATGCTGAAAATTTAAACTTACAATAGAAGCTATGAAAGAAAACTAAGGGTAACCACATACCTTTGTATACTGGATTCACAGTCAATAAACATGAATCAAGATGAAAAATTGTAAATCTGAAGTAACATAATAAGTCTGATACATGATATTTCAAACATTTACCAAATACAGTATCCAAGGTTACAAGTGTATACTGAAAGAAAGAAAACGAAAAAGGAAACTAGCTACAAACTGACACCATAGGGACGCTCATCCTAGACATAGTTTCTTACCTGAGTCACCTGTAAAAACATTGCCCACGAGTGGTCAGAGTAAGAAAAAATAACTCCTCCTAGTGACAATAAAACATTTTCTTAAGTGATGAATGCCTGCCCTTTGAAAAATTGTTTTGTCTATTAAAAATCTTTATGCTAGATGACATGCATGCGTTTACAATGCTTCATGGTCAACAGACATACTCGTTCTACGTTCATGAACTTTCGTTAAGACATATCCTAAACCCAAGCCCCGACGTTCACTAACTAGTGCGCTGTCTCACGTCAGGTCCATGCTTGAGTTCTAGGTGGCGTCTAATCTGCACTTTTACTTGAAAGGCTCTAGGCAGAGTAGCTCCTAACGCGCAATTGAAATCTGACGACCCGAGACCATCTTACGAACTTAATTGTTTTGGTGTCGCGCGGACACGGTCTCGAATCTACTAACTGTCTCAAGGGGAGTCAACTCTCAAGACTCTACTACTCATAGGGTACCATATGCCTTATGAGAAAGATAGTGCGCCTTTACCTAGCACGAGGAGACTTATGCGTGCTTACTGACCCTTTACTGTCTAATGCTACTCTGCTTGGAACATCTCTTATGGTGTACTACTGAGTGACCCTTACTTTTCTTGTGGCCGGCTAGAAGTGACGTTCACGCCATAACTTAGACAAATTTCTAAACTTACGTACACGTATAAAGATTTCGTACCGAGCGTTAGTATACATGATCCGACAATTCGGTCTTGGAGAAGGGTGTCATCCTAGACCTTCTCCGCGACCGTTTTCCTACCGCCACACCTTTCTATGCATGGTTATGATGCATGAACGAAATTTACACATGCATGTATATAAAATAAATTTTCTTGATACGTCTAACTAACAAGGATTAGTTTACTTACAGTGGTGGTGCGACGCTCGTACACTCGGCGCGGCGACATTTGCTTTCCCGAAGGCAATCTGACTACTGCGGACTTCCAGAACCTTGCTCCGAGGCCACCAAAAATCTGCAATCCATGATAAACCTAAATTACAACATTTCTCCCTTTAGGGTTATCGGTAAAAGAAACTCAAAACGGCTAGGGTAAACAAATGAAGGATCAACATAGTGTAGTACCTCTGTGTGAGAGCGATTAAGACTCACAACACAGTCAACTCCAGATTTGCGATGGATCTAGTACTCGGATCCCTAAATAGGGCAAGAGAGAAATGAGAAGAAAGTTAGAATTAACTTCTGATAGAAGGATTTGCATGAAGGAATGTAGACAGGTGAGGAACTAAACTCACCAGAACCAAAACATTGCCCTTTGCACCCTTGACTTCCATCGGTTAGGGTTGAAACCGGCCCTCCTACTGCAACGGAAGGGAGGAGGGAACACGCCGACGCCCGTAGAGGAAGAAGGAAGGATTTGCTCTGAGAATCAGAGGGGGAACAGGCGACGCTTAGGGCTGCGGGAGGCGGACTGTGCGTCGCGGCTTGCGGAAGAAAACGAAGTCGGGCGGAGAAGCTTGCGGTTTTTCTCTCCGTGAAACGAAAATGGGTTACGAGATTTGCGGCTTGAGGGGCTTGCGGCTTTTATTAAACGGCAGGGTGCGGTTTGATAACCGCCCCCTTTTTCCCACCCAAGGAGGTGAGGTTTGCTACACGCAACCCACTCTTCGAAGGCCACTCCACATTAACTTCTTATGAAAATACAAATTCGCCGCGCTCCGCTACTAAATTAAAATGCGTCACACAATCCTCACGACGGACATAATTCACTAATTAACGAACGCGATTATTAAGCATACTAACATTGTACCTCGACGACGCGCTGCCTCGATCAAAATCCTTCGCGATTTGACCCCAAAATTTAATTAAATTTTGCGTCAGATTACGGATGTTACAAAGGTGCAATTTGAAACAAGAGAATCAAAAATATGATTGAATGTGGATTTATCCCAGAGAACATGGTTTTATTTGCTGTTTTATTTTGCATAATAAACTAGCTGTCTTTTCTTCATATCAGATAATTCAAAAAATATATATATATATATATTTGTTATTGATGTTGTTTATTTTATCTTTATTATTATATATATAAAAGTTTCGTTATAGATCATCAACATTTGTTGTTGTGTTCACACTTTTCTCTACCTCATAATTACTTTTAAGTAAATGAACTGTTATCTCTGGGTATTTGATGAATATACAGATAGATGAACACAATGTAATATTAGTCTCAACAACCAACAAATAATAACCTTGTTGATCAAAGAACAAAACACCATTAGTGAATCTAAATTGGTTGAGAAATCATCGTTTTTAATTAATATTGTAGAGAACAATGGGCAAACCTTGTATATCCTTCTTCAAGTGTAAAATACAAGAGAAAGTACAAATATTTAGGAGAAGAGAATGCGAAAGAATCCTATACAAAAGATGTGGGACTAAAGGACAAAGGAGAGATGGGCCTATAAATGGGCCTTTACATCATTTTTCCCTATATCTTCTAACACTCCCCTGCAAGTTGGAGCATACAAGTCGTAGGCACCGAGCTTGGACAAGAACTGGTAATACAACTTGCGAGGTAATGCCTTGGTAAGGGCGTCAACAACTTGCCCAGCCACAGCAACATGTTCAAGCTTTAGCTCCTTTGATTGAACCTTTTCTCGAACGAAGTGACAATCAACCTCAATATGTTTAGTCCGCTCATGGAATACAAGATTCTTTGCAATTTGTATTGCAACTTGACTGTCACAAAACAACGTTGAAGGTGAGCACAATTTAACTCCCAAATCCATTAAAAGACTTTGAAGCCAGGTTAGTTCGGATGTAGCAGCCGCCATCGCACGGTACTCACCCTCAGCAGACGAGCGAGCAACCACCACCTGCTTCTTCTTCCGTCATGTGATAAGATTTCCTCCAAAGTATGTACAGAAACCAGTAGTAGAACGTCGATCATCCAACGAGCCCGCATAATCCGCATCCGAGTATGCAATGAGAGAAAAAGACGAAGATGGCTTATACACAAGTCCTTGCCCAGTGGAAGTCTTCAGATACCTGAGAATGCGTTCCACTGCCTGAAGGTGAGAAACCCGCGGGGTATGCATAAACCGGCTGACCACACCAACCGCAAATGATATATCTAGTCTTGTAACTGTTAGGTATATCAGTTTTCCCACAAGACGGCGATAGTATTACAGATTCAGAAGTAGTGAATCAGACTCAGATCCCTGAGCACACAACATGTGGTTGGGTTTTCGCAGGTTTGCAAATCAAGAGACCAGCATCTTGCAGAAGGTCAATGCAGTACTTACGCTTTGATAAGACAAGACCATCAGGTCATCGTGCTACCTCCAGTCCAAGAAAATATCGAAGATTTTCCAGATCTTTGATTTGAAAGATAGAGTTTAAATGTTGCTTAACATGTTGTATCCCAGCGGAGTCATCACTAGTGATCAAAATATCATCCACATAAACCAGAAATATTATAGTCCCAATTGATTGGTGATGAGTGAAGAGAGAGGAATTTGCCGAGCTTTGTTTAAAGCCAACCTCACAAACGGCGTTGCTGAATTTTCCAAACCTTGCCCGCGGAGACTGTTTGAGATCATAAATAGATTTGCGAAGTAAACATACACAAGATTCCCCCGTGGTCTCAAACCCGGGAGGTTGATGCATGTACACCGTTTCAAGAAGATCGCCATTCAAGAAAGCATTCTTGACATCCGGCCGATGGAGGGGCCACCGACGATGAACAACTAAGGAGAGCAAGACCCGGACACAATTTAATTTTGCGACTGGGGAGAACGTTTCCTCATAGTCAAGGTCGTACTGTTGGGTAAACCCTCGTGCCACAAGCCCAGCCTTTAAGCGATCAACTGTCCAATCCACGTCATGTTTGATAGTAAAGATCCACTTGCAGCTAACATTACTGTGGCCTGGAGGAAGAGATACAAGATCCCAAGTGTGATTACCCCACAGAGCAGTCATCTTTTCATCCATGGCGGGACGCCACCTCGGGTGCTGGAAGTCTTCTTGCATAGAGTTAGGTATAGAGATAAAAGAGAGAGAGAGCAAAGGTAAGAAGAGGCGGAGAGAGCCGATGTAGATATACGTAATTGGCCAAGGGATGTGCTGTCGAGGGGGATGCCAGATCAACAGACCGCGAGATCACATCGTCCGCGAGATCACATCGTCCGCGAGATCACGCCGGTAGATGGAAGCTGCTGCAGGGCATCTGGACGAGGACTAGTGTACACTTGAATGACCAGAGGTTTTGAGGGGACTGGTGGTGGTGGTGTGGGAATCAAAAGCATGGGAGTAAGGAGAAGTGGTGGAAGTGGAGACGTTACAGGTACAATGAGCCGAGGTAGCAGAGGAGGAAGAAGGGGATCAGAAGGACTGATGTGATATGGTTGGTCGTCATGAAAGGAGATATCAACAGACGCAACCACCTTATCAGTGCTAGGATAAAAGCAGACATACCCCTTCTGAGTGCGGGAGTACCCAACAAACATAGCTTTGGTAGCACGAGGGACGAGCTTGTCAGTGGAATGATGATGGTAGCGGACATAACAAGTACACCCAAACACACGGGGTGTGAGAGAGAAGAGAGTCATGGATGAGTAAATGAGAGTAATGAGTGCCACAAAGTTGAGGACAGATGAAGACATGCGATTGATGAGGTGACAAGCTGTAGAAACAACAAAGTTTCAATAAAGAGGAGGAACCTGCATTTGGATCATGAGAGATCTAGCCATCTCAAGGAGGTGACGATTCTTCTGTTCCGCTATGTCATTCTATTGAGGGGGATAGACACACGAAGTCTGATGTAGAATACCGAACTCAGCGCACAGATTGGAGAAGGTGCGACCTGTATACTCTCGAGCATTGTCTGTACGAAGTGTTTTTACACTGAGTACGAGTTTCCGTAAGAAATGTACATAATGTAGTTGTGAGTTCGATACAATCACGAAGTAAATACAACCAGATAACTCACGGGTAATCATCTATAAATGTAACAAAATATCGATATCCAAAAACACTATGGACCTTATAGGGCCCCAAATATCAGAATGAGCCAAGGATAAAGGAGTATTGCTCCGAGTACATGAAGGAGGAAAAGATACACGGTGTTGTTTGCCGAAGATACAAGATTCAGAAAAAAACTTTTGAAGAGAAATAGTAGGTAGAGCTTTCTTGAGAATTGGGAGAGGAACATGCCCAAGACGACGATGCCAATCAGTGGTGTAGACAGTGGTGAGAGTAGCGGGAGAAACATCGAGAAGATACAGCCCGTTAGACAGTCGCCCCCTACCAAGTATATTCTGCGTTAGTCGATCCTGCACAACAAATGATGAGCGTGAGAAAATAACACAACAATCAAAATCTTGTGTAAGACGACTAACAAAAATTAGATTAAAAGGAGAGCCCGAAACATGAAGAACCGAGGATAAGGAGAGGGAAGGAGTAAGAGGCAGATGAACAGTGCCAGAAACCGGATCGTGTCACCATTAGCCACAATGATGTGCTTGGGGTAAGCAGTATCTATATATTTAGGCGGCCGCTGCGGAGAGAGATGATGTGTAGCACCCGAGTCCACGATCCAGTGAGAGCTGTGTGAGAGGCAAGATATATCTTCATTGGAGATCAAGGCCACAGAGCCAGAGGAGCAACTAACCACTCCTCGAAGCTGATGGAGTTGAGCACGTAACACAACAATATCATCACTAGTGGCGGAGGGAGGTATGAGCGCGACCGTTGCAGTAAGGTGAGGGGGCAGACCATGTTTGCGGTAGCAGGTGGCCTCCAGATGGACATCCCTGCCGCAGTAAGAACACTTAAAGAGAATTCGACCACCACGACCGCGTCCCCGAGACTGGCGACCACCACGAGCCGGTGGACCACGAGTAGATGGAGCGAGTGGCCACCAGCTGCTGAAGGAGAGCGGGAGAAGAAGGCGGATCATCCGAAGGAGGAGTGACTTTTAAGTGCATCGAGCGCACATCCGAGAGGGATGAAGTAACAGCGGATGAGAGAACATGAGCATGGACACTATGAAGATGTGAAGGAACACGTGCCATCATCATAGCAATCCCCACTGCCTCCTTCTGCTGCCGTTGAGTTACCAAGTCCGTGGTGGGAGGCTGATGCTGGATCCAAGCCTTAATAAGAGTTTTAGACCGCGCAACAAAAGAGGTGATGTCTCCAGTAACTCCAGCGTCGAGGGACTGAAGATCTGAAAGAATGTCAAACAAGTGCTGAAGACTGTCCTTCCCAGAGTAGAGAGAATGAAGATCGGTCCACATAGCGTGAGCGGTCTCATGATACACGACCATACGATAGGGCTCGGTGTCTAGAGAATTGAGAAGCCAAGATTGAACCCGTCCGTCATCACGAATCCACTTATCAGTGGGTTCAGTGGGAGGAGGAGGCCTGGTGAGATGATGAAGGAGACTTTTAGTTTGTAGCACATGCCGAACGGAGTGTACCCATTCCACAAGATTTTGTTTGCCACGAAGAGAAATAGTGATAATGCGCAGCTCATCCCGAAGCTCAAGAGGAGCAGCACGATGAAAGTCTGGAAGAGGAGAGGAATCAACAGCAGTGGTGGAATCTGAAGCCATTTTATTGGGCTGCGACTAGGCACATTAACCGGGCGGTTAAAAGGCATGCGGTTAGCCGAACAGAACCAGCGACTACTATTGAAATAACGCTGAGAGCAGCGAGCAGAAGCAGACGCGGTGAGAAGAGGCAGCTACTAGAAGAGGTTGCCGAAGGCAGCGAATAGAAGAGGTCGAACGCGACTAGAAGAGATTGCGCGGTAAGCAGAGACTACTGGGCGAAGTCTTGTCGCAGCAGAGACTAGAAAAGCCGAAGCGGAGAGAAGAAGCGACAGTCTGAGATGATTAGATCGGGGCCATCAAACCGCAAGAACAGACCGCGCGGTTAAACAGACCGCAACTAGCAGCAAGGCGACAGAGCAGTTAAGCGGCAAAGCGAGGACGAGGCCAGCGAGAAGAAGAAATTGGCGAACAGGCAGAAGACCGAGCGGTAAGAAGCAGACCGCAACAAGAGCAAAGGCCGCAGCGGTTAGCAGCAGTCCGCACCGGTGAGAAGCAAATAGGAGGACGCAGCGGACAGAGACAAGTCACAACGGCAAAGAAAATAGGCCAGACGGTTAGATCTAACTGCTGGAAGAGGGAAGGCCGCAACAGATAGAGAGTACTTAGTAGCACGAGACGGTTAGAAGAAGACTAATCGCAGGGGAGTGGGGTCCACGAGCCAGAGAGTAAGATTATAAAAGGGCGTAAAAGAGGTGAGAAAGTGGTTCCACAGGAGAGAAGGCGGCGGTTAGAGAAGTAGAGAAGCCGCAAAGTCGAGCGGTAAGCAGGAAGACCAAGCCGCCCTGTTAAACTGAGGTACTAGGCGGTTAGACGCAGGCCGGACCACATAGCTCTGATACCATGTTGAGAACTATGGGCAAACCTTGTATATCCTTCTTCAAGTGTAAAATAGAAGAGAGAGTACAAATATATAGGAGAAGAGAAGGAGAACGAATCCTATACAAAAGATGTGAGACTAAAGGAGAAAGGAGAGATGAGCCTATAAATGGGCCTTTACATCATTTTTCCCTATATCATCTAACAAATATAAACAAAGAAGAGGTGGAAAAAGTCACAATATTTTCCACCGAGGAAGGTTAGGCAAAGATCGCCACTCATTCAGATATGAATCAACTCACTATGCTTGGAGAAGACAAGTGATAACATGAGGTTTTCCATAGAGGAACTCTCATTAGTTAGCAGCTGTCGACACTATTCTTGCAAATACAAGGTAGATCATGAATAAGATAAAAAAATGACCTAAAGGATCCCATTTCATAAGAAACTGCCAAATGATACAATTAATCACATTTAAGCAGGACTAAGATAAGCTCGATTGTTTCTTCATGCTGGACTGACCAGTTCAAGATCTGGGAGGTGGACACGACTCCATGCATGATGCTTTCTTCCATCTAGGAATGCAAAAATTGGCAGGGAGGTTGAATTGCATAAAGAAACTCCTCATTCTCAACAATAGAAGGAAATGCATCAACTCCCTTCCGTTTATGAGGATTTGTCCTCAATTCAAAGAGCACCCAGTCCTCCATTTATAGTGGTAGATCATGAATATTGAAAGTTACTGAAATAATGTTGTCCCCCGGCAATAATTTGTAAGTGTTATCTTCAATGTGCTCTAAAACTCCAAAAATATTTTCAGATCGACATCTATTTAAATTTTCTTTTAGGGAGGTGTTAAATGCACCACAATTTAGGATAGTCGCACCACAATTTCTTCTAATTTAACCTTAAAGTTACTCCCCAAAAAATACTAGTGGCACCGCACTAACATGCACCGCAATTTCTCCTTGTTTATGGTGCCGACGAGCTCAACCGTGCCCGTGTCGATCTTGATTCAGGCTTTCCGGTTGGCAACACATCACATCTTATTGATTCCCCGCCGTTTCCTCTCTTCTTCACCCTCCGCATAAAACAGTCCCGCCATTCCGGCAAAGGCAAAAATTTCGCGCCGGATGGGGTGGAAAAATATAAAAGAGATGCGGAGAAACATTTCAACGGTGGTACAACAACTGCGGCAGAACAATTTTTTTTTGTAATTTGTAGTGCCCACAGTGATCTTGATGTGAAACAAAACATTCATTCATTATTTTGAATACATTCTTCCCATAGACTCTGACAAGCAAACAAAATTTACAGCCCCAAGTAACTTTTACCAGTACTTTCAGGTTCCTAAGACAGAGCTCGCAAATCTTTCATCGCCCTCCAATCATAAAAAAAACATGAAAACACATTAAATTTTTAGTACTACTGTGATGATTCTGCAGAAAAGATCACTTGGTAGTAGGAAATGTTCAGCATATTCAAAGCAGCTTATCATTCACGTCTCTCCAAAGACAAACACATGATAAATTGATAAATTTCATGACTAATTTTGAACACCAGTCCGATTGGTTGGTGAAGCATTTCCACAAACACCCTTTGCACAAGTTTGCTCCATACTGCTTCCATATTCCAGCCGAGAGTCGTGTCCTCCAATATCATCATCTGCCCACTAGTGATGGTTTCTTAATGTAGTCAGGCCTGAGTGATTTGCCGATGCAATATTTCATTAAGAGGAACATGAGGAACTCAATTTTCTATCTCTGCTAAAAGGGGTGCATTTAACAAAATTGCATTGCAAATAACAATTATGGGTGCCTTTACCTATTCAAAAAAACTGCGGTGGCTTTAACAATGCAGGGCGACTAGCCAAAATTGTGATGTCTTTAACAACTCCATTTTTTATTATGGAACATCTCCTTCCTCGGTTGAACACATACTAGATTTTTTTTGGAACAAATTAAAATGACTTCTGCGCTATCAACGGTTTACTTCTAGCGTATATATATTATATATGTTGAATACAACAACACACAACAACACTCAAGCCTTTATCCCACTATAGTGGGGTCGGCTATATGGATCCTTTGTCGCCATTGTTGTATAATATATGTTGAATAATAGGAAAAAAATACCTCATATCTTACTCATCTCACAAAGGGGGTATTTAAAGGTCTTACTCAAGGCATACAAATACTAGTAGACAACGTGATATTAAACCCGTGCATACTTAAGGACTCTTAAATGGATTAAAATAATAATAGAAATATGCAAACTCTAACACTTCCCCTCAAACTGGAGGGGAAACCTCCAGCTTGAAAACATCATAAATAGGTAATGAAGGTAGGCGATATGAGACAAAACATCAGACGAGCCGTCAGGGAGATTCCAAATTGGGGACATAGCCACACACGACGTAGACTCGCACATGATGCAGGTCCCACACACGCCGTGGACTCGCTGGAATCATGTCAACCAGCATCATCTATGCACACATGTAGAAGAGAACAAAAGATGTGGAGCTATTTATTAAATAGACAACTGGGGATAATCTGTCGGAGATAATCTATCGGGGATAATCCGCACAAAGGGCGGTCCCCCACGACATAGTCCCGCATGACACAACCCGCTGAGATTAAGACAACCAACAATGATCGTACCATAACACATGTACCAATGAGAAGAAAAATAGGAGAGATTAAACAACACAAGAAATATGTTGATAGGCGGTGCTACATCGAAAGTTGGGAAATTCCATCCGAGTCGTCTTCGTCCCAAACACCCCCCTTCACGTGGAGCATTCATGTATGATGGCATGAAGACAAGACATGCTGACGACAACAATATACACAACGAACTCTAACAATAAGCCAAAGACACTTAAAAAAACACAGAAAGAACGACCAAACCATCACGAAGCTCTTTTATCGGCGAGAGGAAAACACCTGGGAAGAGTAGCAACGTCTGGTAGCGCGGAAAAATGAGGGGCTGCGGCTGGAAGGTGACTTGAATCGTCCGTGACATGAAGGGCAACAAACTTAGACAGGCGACAATTTTGATGGAGGGTTCATAGAGTTTGGAGGTTATTATGCAATGACTTTCTCGTCATAATCTTTCCGGGATCAACATCAGCTTCCGAAAGAATTTTTTTGAATTTCTTACTGATAACGGTCTCATCTATAAGTCCTCTTTAGCGATTTTAGCTGAACTCTCTCCAAACAAAAAAGTTTCGCGGGAGATCCCCCACCTCTGAAAAATTGAAATCTCACACAAATTATGATTACCTACCAACAAAATTACGATGAAAGAAGTGAAAAAATTGGGAAGAAATAAATTCCGATATTTGCCTTTTCATTTGTAATGACAGAGATTGCAATCAATTAAACCTAGGTAAGACCGAGTATGTGGGTGTCTGCCTTCATGAAAATTTATCATTTTCTTCTCCCACCTTATACCTTCAGGGCTAGGAGTATGGGGGAAGAAATGGCTTCTTGCAAACTCAATGAAGTCAAGCCTGAGAGATCACATATGAAAAAGATTCATCTTCTCACCTTATTTATCGGGTCTCCGACAATCATTTTGGTACTTCAAGAAAACAAAGGATCTTAACTAAATCCATATCTGCCAACCAGGCATTATAAGAAATTTATCCGTGTAGAAAATGAGAAAAACATCTATTTTCAAATTATTACGCTTGGATGGGATGGGACCTTCAGGAAATTCAGCTATAACCTCTTTGATAGTAATCAAGAATAATTCAAAATTCGCATTATTGAAACATGACAGACATTTAAACAACTAGAGTTACCATTCTTGAGGAATGAAAGAATTGGAAGATTCATGTGCCTCAAAGGTTAAGAGGGGAGCAACACAAGCAAGAAACAAAGAAGGAAATGAATAAAGTTTTACTTCTATTTTAGGAAGCCATCAGGCATATCAAACCTCTTATCAATGAAGGTATTGACATGATCAACGACATCATGATAAAAAAGGCTGTGAACTTTTCAAAAAAAATTCAAATATAAGTCCGTTCTTTAAATAATAATTCAGAAGGGTATTTGATTCACTACAAGTGCTTAACTAAAAAACTCATGTTGCAAATTCAACTCTTCGAAAAAGAAGCAATTTGACATGAATATAAATACTATAAAATGGGTAACTATTTATTTAAATAAACTACAAATTGATTTTTTCTTTGCTAGAATTGCAAAATAACTAAACTATCTGCCTTCGATTTGTGAGCGAGTGCACAGTCTTGAGAGGGAGAAGCCTTGTAGAGGATCCTCTTAACCATTTCTAGACCTAACCTTCCAATACAACGTGTGTCAAGCTCGACTGAGGGAGGAAGAGGGAAGTCTTGTTCAAACCTAGTCGTAGCTTAAATTCATGCTACAATCTAAGGCCTCCCTCATTCATATTTATATTTAGTGAAAGGGACAAGTTCCAAGATATTTCTATTATGCCCCTCACCCAAGTTACATGGTATGTGGATATTTTTGGGTGCACGAAATGATAAAATTGTGAGAAATAAAGATATAATGCAAAAAGTGAATATGCATGTTATCCGCGGTCACTAGTCGTTGCCACCTACGTTGGCCCATAATATCACCCGCTGCGTGCGGATCAAGTTTGCCCTCAAGATTAGGGTAAGAGGTTCTCATCGTTTGAGCATCCTCTGAGCATCCTCGTCATCTCCCGTGGATTGTCAACTTCTCGCCAAAAAATACGCTTGTACCTATGTCTGACTGCATAGAGGTCATCACATTTGAAACAAAGCACTTGTGCGCGTCGTTCTGCTATCTCCGCCCGTGACCAACATTTAATGGCTAGAGGGCCGTTGAATTACTTGTGCTTGGGTGAGGTGGTAAAGGTACTAGATAAGGAGGAGGGGTTTCTTCCAACCGACTGCCTCGTTCCCTCCGTGGAGGCTTCCATAAGGGTTGTCCATAACTAGACATTTCTTACAACGGGCTCGACTCATGGCTGCTGAGGTCCTGCAAAGCTTGAAATTCGACATCGAGACGGAACCGATCGTATAAGCTAGCTGTGAAGATGAACACTTGATGTTTTGACAGTATAGAATCCTAGAAGGGTCACAAGCGAGAAACATCTGAATGCTCTCCAAGTGATCATCGACTAGACCTGAATCACCTGATTGCTTGAGATACATGAGGTCCCCCAACAAAATGCTATGGAGAGGTGGGTTGGATGCTTGGTATGCAGAATGTAGGAATGTTTGTAGGGTACCCAATTTAAATTGGGGTCTTCTTCATGAGTTGAATGTACCACAATTGCGTTGAGCCCATGAGGTGGAAGGATGCTAACCATATCCGGTCCTCCAATATAGTGAGCTGGTTGGCGAAGAAATGCTCACAGCATACGGGCCAGGTCAAGGGGTTGCTCTTGCCATCAAATAAGGGAAAGTCCATTTTCACACAACGCAGAATATTTTCTCTCGCGAACCGATGCATTTGGGAATCGTTGGGCATGACAAACAACGACTCATCCTAATTGGAATTCGTCGCGGGGTGGTGTGATGGTTGGGGTGGTAGATGAATTGCATCAATGCGGGCAACCTCTGCAGCAAATGCGTTTTGTTGTTGAGCTTGAGCTATTATCAACTATTGCATGCCTCCATAATCTGCATGAGAGTAAGATTGCCTTCATCCCAGGTCGCTAGATGCGCTTGGGGTTATCTAGGGGTCACAAAAGTGGAGACCGAGAATTGGAAAGCTCGGTTTGGAGTGAAGAGCACTGGAGCGGTAGCGTTAAACGGGGGAAGCGTTATAGGGCAGCTGGGAAGCCCATTGTAGGTGCACGCAAGTTGTGCTATTGGCTGGGATAGGATGCCCAATTTTACCAGAATGGGTGGATGAAGTGGTCCGCATTGACGAGCTCCCGGAGGGTCGGACGATGACGATATGTGCAGAATCGACCTCTAGAGAAGGGAGCGAACTCGTTGCGGGCTCGGGCTCGGTTGTGGTATCGATTTTTGTAGAATCGTTTCTAGACCAATTACGAGAAGCTGGAGCGGGATTGTTGGATGGAATGGGAATGAGCGCTAACAGGAATCGGGCGGGGGTGTGCACCGAGTCTACACCAGATGGATGGAGGATAAATCACAGGAGCGCAAACTGAGCTGTTTTGAGGTGTCTTCCCGCAATGGAATCGTCCTAATCAGATACCAAGGTGTTGTGGTATCCAGATTGTGAGCGAGTGCGGTCTTGAGAACGGGAAGTGATGTAGGGTAGGGGTGCAAAGTGATCCGGAACATAACAATGCATTGCTTGTTGAAAATTTGATGGGCTAACCATACATGTCTCCAGTATCTACAACTTGAAATTAAATGCATGCAACTTTGGGTAATATGTCGTAAGATTTGCAAACAAATAATATTCAATAAACATTTAGTAAGATTCCCGAAGGTTGCACTTATAGTGAGCATTGACATGTTCTAGTTCGTTTCCGATTGGAGTGCACAAGCTAAAACTCTAAGCCTATAAGACAGAGAATATATATTAATTAAATTGGAAAGCAAACAATCCAGAGTTAAGCTCCACTGAGTTGCACACATCCTCAACATACAAAAAAGGAACAATGAAACCACAACTACATACTTACGAGCGTTAGGGTTGCTTTGAGATGCTTGGTGGATGCAAGGAGAAGGCCCGTTGTTGTAGGGGCTCGGTGGGAGGCTATGGGTTTTGCGTCGATAAAGAACCGGAGGTGGAACGAATCGGGAAGGCTCATGGGGAGTTGGGGAGGTAAGGGAAATGGTCTACGGGATCAGCAGGAGCTAGGCATTTCGCTGATGGAAGGGGTGAGGCTTAGGAGTGGGGAGGAGTGAATCGACGTGGCCTGACAGGGAGGGGATTGACATTTAAGACTCGAACGAATATAAAATGCAATTATTTTGAAATATTCCCCGATGATGAAATATAATTTCAGTGATGATTTGACGTCGCACTTTAAATTTGATGTTCAGATAATTTTATGTTTAATTGCGACAGCTGCTTCGGTTTCGTTTAATTATGAACCGCTTAAGTTGGCCGGATTTTGGATTGTGCTTGCTTTGATTTGGGGTTTATGAGTGTGGTCCGGCTGAATTTGGGTGTGGTGTTGGCTGTGCATTATTTGAAACCGGTTGTATCGGTTTGATGACTGGCTGTCTGGGTTAAGCGGTGGCCTTATCCCGCGATTTATCACCGTGTTGTTTCCGCTTTCTTCATTCTCTCGACAGAACGAACCCGACGGGGCCGCTCCTGCGCCGATCGCTCTAGCCGCCTCCAATCTCCTCCGTTTCGCACGATTTATTCTTCTTTCGGAAGGTAATCTCCTTCCCTCCACTCCTCTTGTGTTGATCACAAAGTTTGTGTACGGATTTATGATGCATGAAAACCCTAGGGTTTGGGGTTTTGGTTTAAATTCACTCCTTTCTAACTCAAAAATTTCTTTATAACTTTCCAAACCCTAAACTTTGATTGTTAGATAAATATGGGAGAGATGAGGTTAGAGTTTCATTAGGGATTTTGTCTTGACCCCTTGCAAACCCTTGTTGCCGGCTGTATTATTGAGGGTTACCTGGGGGCTATTTTTGTACTTTTGGGCTGCTGTGTTGAAATCGAGAAATCGGTCTCTGTGGAGTTCGGGGTCCCAAAGAGGGGTGACCTCACACTTACTGCACTCAAGCGAATGTCACGAACCAAATGCTCAGGAAAGTAGGAACAGACCCTCGCTCTAGCGTGGAGGTCCCGCCTCACACCCGAAAGACCTTTGGGGTCTCCCCCTCCCTAACCAATGTTTGAGCTAGGTGTCTTGGAGGAAGAAAGCAGAGGAATTTAAGTGGCTAAGAAGCAATGCTCTCCAAGGCACCCTCAAGGGTCTATTTATAGTTTTCTGGGAATGACCTGCAAATAACCAATCTCCGCTGCCCCCAAAAATTACCGAAATGCCCCCAGGTTTGCATGCCAACAGCCAAATCCCGCTGTTCTAAGCAGCTAATCGCAGTCCACCAGGGACAGACCCTCGAGCCGGGCGAGTAGGCGGCCTGGCGAGCTGGGGCTAGGCGAGGAGGCGGCCTGGCGAGTAGCCGGCCTGGCGAGCTGGCGGCCTGACGAGCTAGGGCTAGGCGAGGAGGTGGTCTGGCGAGTAGGTGTCCTTGCGAGCTGGCGGCCTGACGAGCTGGTGGCCTAGCGAGGAGGCGGCCTGGGCGAGCTGCGGCCTGGAGAGGAGGCTGCTTGGGTGAGACGCGGCCTGGGTGACTCCTCAAAGGGGCGGGGGGGGTGACAAATATTTCATCCCCCTGTTAGTATATTATGCAAGTTGAGCCTAAATTGACCACCAAGAGTGTCAAATCTCTCCAAAAGCTTCAAAAACACGGAACAAGTCTCCCGCCTTGTTTGGGGCCCTCTCTTCGCGAATACGGGGTTGTACACAATCCCCGCTCTTTTAGAGCGAGTTCCACGCTCGGGAAGAAACATCCAACCCAACGTATTCGCTGCGTAGCCTTCTTGGAGCCGAAAACATTTGGCCTCCCGGGGGGTCAACATGTCATGCCAGCTAATGGGAGCCTGGGTGACGAGACGGCCTCGGGGTAGAAAACACTTGGCCTCCCCGAAGGGTCAACCTGTCATGCCAGCTAATGGGAGCCTGTGTGATGAGACGGCCTCGAGGTAGAAAACACTTGGCCTCCCCGATGGGTCAACCTGTCATGCCAACTAATGGGAGCCTGAGTGACGCGACGACCTCGGGGTAGAAAACACTTGGCCTCCCCGAGGGGTCATCCTGTCATGCCAGCTAATGAGAGCCTGGGTGACGAGACGGCCTCAGGATAGAAAACACTTGGCCTCCCCGAGGGGTCAACCTGTCATGCCAGCTAATAGGAGCCTGAGTGACGAGACGGCCTCGAGGTAGAAAACACTTGGTCTCCCCGAGGGGCCAACCTGTCATGCCAGCTAATGAGAGTCTGGGTGACGAAATCATCTCGGGGTAAGTCCTACTCACCCCTCCGAGAGATCAACCTGCACTGCCAGCTAGTGGGAGCCTGGTCAGCGGAATCATCTCGGGGTAAGACCTATTCAGCCCTTCGAGAGATCCACCTGCCCTGCCAGCTAGTGGGAGCCTGGTCAGCGGAATCATCTCGGGGTAAGGCCTACTCACCCCTCCGAGAGATCAACCTGCCCTGCCAGCTAGTGACCTGGTCATCCTGGTCAGAGAGATCAATCTGCCCTGAATGGGAGCATCAGCGGAATCATCTCGTGGTAAGATCCACCTGCCTACTAGTGGGAGCACGGAATCCCTCCGAGAGATCAACCTGCCCTGCCAGCTAGTGGATCCTGAGCCTGGTCACTCACCCCTCCGAGAGATCAACCTGCCCTGAATGGGAGCCTGGTCATCTCGGGGTAAGGTCTACTCACCCATCCGAGAGATCAACCTGCCCTGCCAGCTAGTGGGAGCCTGGTCAGCGGAATAATCTCGGGGTAAGGCCTACTTACCCCTCCGAGACATCAACCTGCCCTGCTAGCTAGTGGGAGCCTGGTCAGCAGAATCATCTCGGGGTAAGACCTACTCACCCCTCCGAGAGATCAACCCGCTCTGCCAGCTAGTGGGAGCGCCTGGTCAGCGGAATCATCTCGGGGCTTTTCATGGATCACAAATGTTTTTCGGCGGTCTCCCTCATCAATCATAGTTGATACAATGCAAACAAAGTTCATTACAAGAGATGATCCACTTCTTCCATACCTCCCTCTTCCCTCGTACATCATCAGATCCCTCCCCGGGTGCCCACATCAATCCTGTCCTCACATCTCTCCCCTGCCGCCTCGGGTTGGACTTCTTCAATCCGCACCGGATCTTGCGCTTGTTGAGGCTGTGGTGTCGGAGCTCTTGTCCTTCTCAACTGCAGGAATTCGGGGCAAGTAGTTGTTACATGGCCTTCCTCCTGGTGGAACTCACAGTAGGGTAACTCTACTCTGACTCCTCTCCTTCCCGCGCGGTTCCTCCTCTCCCTTCGACCAATCGCCATCGCTTACTGCGGTGGGGGTAGGAGCTGCTTAGGGGCTTGCCTTTGGAAGCTGAACCTCCCCTGACCTCCATGAAAATCCCCCCACCTTGGATGAGACCTCTTCCTGGACCCTAAACGGGTCCTCCATGTTGCCTCCAACTCGGCTCCGGACCTTCTTGAGGTCTCTGGAGCCCCTGAGCTCTCTGCTCCTCTCTCCTTCTCCCCTCCTGATGCCTCGAGCCACCTTGCTCCTTCGACTATGCCTCTGTTAACCTTGTCAACTTCTTGACAAATGCAGGGTTGGTCGTCTCAGTTGCTATCTCCTCTGCCGTCATTTCCATCAGCAACCCTACCATGAACGCCATCTGGAGGGCATACCCCGACATTTCCTAGATATCCAGGATCTGCTCTTGGAACCTGTCAATGTAATGGGCAAGCGACTCCTCGGCCCCCTGCCTTATCAGGAAGATTGACTCAGGACTGTTCTTCCTCTTCTTGGAGGTGGAGAAGTGAAGCTGAAAGCTCTGACTCAAGTTCTCGAACACATAGATCGATCTCGGTGGAGTTGGTGTAACCAGTCCCTTGTCTTGTCCTTCAACGTGATCGCGAAGAGGCGACACTTGAAGACTTCCGTCATCGGCCTGATGGAGACGACATCCTCAAACCACTGTAGGTGCTGGACGGGGTCATCCTTCCCGGTATAGTAAACCATGTCGGGCTCTCTGAACCCCTCAGGAACGGGAGCTGAGATGATCAGCTCGCTGAAGGGTGACCACCTGAGTGGTGGTCTCGCAACGTCTACTCGCGCGACCTGCTCGCCTCGAAGGCTAGCACTCGCCGGGCTGGTGAACAACTCCCGGCCGGTGAGGTCTCGCTCGACCCCATCTCCCATCCTCTCCTTCCCGGTCCTTCTCCCTGGTACGCTTCCCTCCACCCTCTGGGGTCATCTCGCCAAGACACCTGTGAGTCGACTCGTCGAGGGGGGGGGGGGGGCTAGCTCCTGGGGGGTTGGAGTGAAGCTGCCACCCTGAGGAGCAATACTTCACAGCATCTTCATGATGCCTTGGATGGATGCCATGAACTCTTCCCTACCCACAAAGGGTCCTGGGTTGGGGGTCTCGCGGGAGTCATCACTACCTCCCTGATCTCCAGCCATGACAATCTCCTGAGATCTTCTGTGCTGGTCACTCTCCATGCTCACCGCACCAAGATGTTGAAACCGAGAAATCGGGCTCTGTGTAGTTCGGCATCCCAAAGAGGGGTGACCTCACACTTACTGCACTCAAGCGAATGTCACAGATCAAAGTCTCAAGAAACTAGGAACAGACCCTCAGCTTTATCGTGGAGGTCCCCACCTCACACCCGGAAGACCTTTGGGGTCTCCCCCTCCCTAGCCAATGCTTGAGCTAGGTGTCTTGGAGGAAGAAAACAAAGGGATTTAAGTGGCTAAGAAGTAATGCTCTCCAAGACACCCTCAAAGGTCTATTTATAATTTTCTGGGAATGACCTGCAAATAACCAATCTCCGCTGCCCCAAAAATTACCGAAATGCCCCCGGATTGGCCTGCCAATAGCCAAATCCCGCTGTTCTAAGCAGCTAATCGCCGTCCACCCGGGGCAGACCCTCGAGCCGGGCGAGAAGTCCAAGCCGGGCGAGTAGGCGGCCTGACGAGTAGGCGGCCTGACGAGTAGGCGGCCTGACGAGCTGGGGCTAGGCGAGGAGGCGGCCTGGCGAGTAGGCGGCCTGGCAATCTGGCGGCCTGACGAGCTGGGGCTAGGCGAGGAGGAGGCCTGCCGAGTAGGCGAGCTGGCGGCCTGGCAGGCTGGCTGCCTGGCGAGGAGGCGGCCTGGGCGAGCTGCGGCCTGGAGAGGAGGCGGCTTGGAGAGCTGCGGCCTGGGTGAGACGCGGCCTGGGCGACTCCTCAAAGGGGCCGGGGGGTTGACAAATATTTCATCCCCCTACTAGTATATTATGCCGGTTGAGCCTAAATTGGCCACCAAGAGTGTCAAAGCTCTCAAAAAGCTTTAAAAACGCGCAACAAGTCTCACGCCTTGTTTGGGGCCCTCTATTCGCGAATACGGGGTTGTACATGCTGGGTATTAGTTGTCCGGCTGTTTTTGTGGGGATTGACACCTTTCTTGATGCTATTCGCAGCCTTTAGTGTTGTCTTCGTGACAACCCTTGCAGCTGTGCATTGGAGCAACTTGGATAGACATTGTGATGAATTGAATCCTTTCTTATTGGCTGAATGGTGTGCCCTCTTTTTGATCACCCACAGTAGTCCTTCCCTAGACAACTCCTAGAGGTTGTAGTTGTGACCGTCGTAGGAGTCCGCTCGTAACTATTTATGCCGCAACCCTAAAGTAAATGATATTTTGATACTGCAGAGGATGACGTCCGGCGATAGACGTGACGTGAACCCTACGAAGGACAAGGACAAAGAAAAAGTTGGGGTGAGTTCTTACTGCTTTTTCCTCTTTTGTGAACTTTTCAGTTGTTTGATATCACTGAATATATGAATCGCCGAAAACGCTAACGTGACTTAGCGAGCGATAGAATTCTGAGGGAACCAAATACAAATAAATCCTATTTTGAATTACACTGAACGAATCGAAATGATTGAAATTGAATTAAAATGGAGAACGCGTCGACGCATCAAAATACTAAGGGTCAGCCTAGTAGGGGGGAATGTTTCAGACTCCTACACCTCGTGAGGGGGGTAGAACTCTCACACCTCGTCGAGGGGGGGGGGGGTCGAACTCGTACAGATTTTGATATGAATCCAATAGGAGGCGTTGAATCCTGTAGCGCGTAGAAGCGCCCTAAAGTGGATAATGATGTGAATGGTCGACGAACCCGGATAATTGATATATTCGAATGATCCTAAGAATTTCGAGAAACGAACTACGAATAACAGGAAAGATCGCTTGATTCAGATATAAAATTGTGATTTTACCTGTTTCTAGCATAGAAACATGTTCATATAGATTTCATTGTTGTTGACTCTCTTGTCTGCTTGCAGAGCGAAGCTACTGGTAAAGATAAGGAATTCACTTAGTTTTCCAAACTAATTGGTTCCTCATTTGTTGTAGGAACCGAGCACCAGCGTACCAGACCCCGCTAGACGGGCTCAAGAAGATGCAGAACGAAGACCAGTTGAAGACGTGACTCGTTCACGGGTTAGCATGAGTAGAAAGAATGAAATTAAATTGTGACGGGTTTTGGGCCGTGACAATTAAATGGTATCAGATGAAGGTTTTTCGCAGTACGTGTAACACAAAGAGTACCAGGATGGAACATAAACCACAAGGATGCGATTGGAATATCAGAATATACTGAACTGTCTTATGCTTGTTCCTCAGGAACCTTTTCCAGTGTATTCGAGCCGCAGAATGCGAGACGCTCTGAATGAACCTGAGGATTCAAGGGATTCCAGATCAAAAGAAAGTGTGAGTGGGCGACAGTCTTCCGTAGTGCATATCGCTGATATTGCACAAGCCATCACTGAAGCAATTAGGTTGGTTCGGGACACCCCTCCAGCTGTGCCTTCTTCTGGCGTACCCCAAGTTGTGCCAGCTGTGCCTCCTCCAGCATTGGTGGAACCGTAGCAGTCTCGCTTACTGGATATTGATATGAAGCAGTTTCTGGAATTGAAACCGCCGACTTTTCGCGGTGGTTTGTCTCTGATCGAGACGAAAGACTGAATTTTTCGTATTGAAACAGTATTTGATACAATGCGGTGCCCTGCGGAGAGGAAGGTTGAGTTGGTTGTTTTTCTTCTATAAGGAGAGACTAAGAGGTGGTGGGTGAACCTGTTGAAAGGGAAATTTCAGACTCGTGGTTTGGCGAACGTGACATGGGCAGAGTTTGTTCGTGAATTTACAAAATGGTTCGTGCCGCGGACAGAAAAGAGACAGCTACAGGAGAAGTTTTTGCGATTGGTGCAAGGAAACCTCTCTGTCCTTCAGTATGAAGTCAAATTTTTGAGCTTGACATACTATGCAGAGTCTGTAGTGGCGATTGAGGAAGCTCGCTGTTTACGATTCCAGGAAGGGTTGCGGGATGATATCTGCGCTTCAGTGGTTCCGTTTGATATTACTGAGTATGCACTGCTGGTGGAGAAATCTCGATTAGTCGAGTTAGACAATGAAAAGAGACAGAGGCGGACGGAGATGAGGAAGAGGGTCCAAGAGGGTGCTAGCCAAGAGAAATCGGGCAGAACTGGTGAAGTCCCGTGGAAAAAGAAGAAGCAACAACAAGCAGTTTCAACTGGTAGCACTCAAGTGCCCCAATCAACGTTGACCAAGTCTGCCAAATGTGGCAAGATGCATAGTGGAGAATGCTTGACCGACGTCTGTTTTTATTGTCGCCAGCCGGGGCCATCGTCGAAAGTATTGTCCAAAGCTGCAAAGGGATGAAAGGTTGAGGGGAGCTCCAGGCTTGCCGCCTCTGAAAATCTATTATATTGGAACTTCCAGAGAAGGGGAGTCGATAGCATTGGCACACGCCGAAGGGGCCAGAGATGAGAGACTGATTCAGGCCCGAGCTTTCAATCTCGGTCAGCAAGAGGCGAAGGCCGATGATACTGTTGTCACATGTATGCTGTTTGTTCATGATCAAGTACTGAAAGTTTTTTTTGATACTCGTGACAGTCAATCTTTTATTTCAACATCTATTCTTGAATCACTTCATATACGACCATATCAAGTTGTTCAACCTTTGAGTGTACTGCCACCGAATAATACGGTTCTGATAACGAAAGAGCGATTCGTAGTCTCGCTGCCTTTTAATGATAAACAATTTGAAGTTGATGTTGCGGTCTTACCGTTGGTTGAATATGATGTCATCCTCTGCATGGATTGACTATCAGGGCGAGAAGTCGTTATTAATTGCAAAACAAAAGAGGTGGCATTTAAATGTCCGGATGGAAGCCCAGTGATCTATAAAGGTCTGGGCGAAGTTGCAAAAATCAGTATCTCGACAATGAAAGCCAGAAAAATGGTGCGGAAAGGCTGTGATGCCATTTTGGTAAGGATTAAAGAAATGGAAGAAGAAAAAAGCAATTACGGCTGTGCCCGTCGTGCGGGACTACGTGGATGTATTCCCAGAAGAGCTACCTGGTGTACCCCCAACCAGAGAAGTTGAATTTGAAATTAAGGTGATTGAAGGAGCTGCTCCTGTGTCTAAGACTCTGTATCGAATGACGCCAAAAGAATTGGCATACTTGAAAGTGCAATTACAAGAATTGCTTGATAAGAACTTTATTCGACCGAGTACCTCACCTTGGGGCGCTCCAGTATTATTTGTGAAAAAGAAGGATGGATCTCTCCGTCTATGCGTCGATCATCGCGAGCTGAACAAGTTAACAATAAAGAATAAATACCCTCTGCCGCGTATTGACGATTTGTTCGGTCAGCTTGTAGGCGCACGTGTATTTTCAAAAATTGATCTTCGATCATGATATCACCAGCTGAGAATTCTAGAGGGAGATATCTTCAAGACATCATTCAGTACCATGTATGAGCATTTTGAATTTGTGGTTATGCCTTTTGGCCTAACAAATGCTCCTGCAGCTTTTATGACCTTGATGAATCGTGTGTTTAAGACATTCTTGGATCAGTTCGTGATTGTTTTTATCGATGATATATTGATTTATTCAAAGACAGAGGAAGAGCATGCCCAACACCTGCGTCAAATCTTACAAACATTGCGGGAACAACAGTTATATGCCAAATTTTCAAAGTGTGCATTTTGGCTGAATGAGGTGGCCTTTGTAGGTCATGTGATTAATGCAGAAGGGTTGGCTGTGGATCCAGCTAAAATTGAAGCAATAATCAACTGGACCCGATCGAAATCTGTGACTGACGTACGAAGTTTCTTAGGCTTGACTGGTTATTATCGAAAATTTGTCAAAGACTTTTCGAAGCTAGCACTACCCATGACACAATTGACTCGAAAGAACATATTATTTACGTGGGGAGACGATTGCCAGCAAGCGTTCGAGGCTCTAAAGGAACGATTAACGATAGCGTCAGTGTTGGTGATACCTGAAGGCTCAAATGATTTTCAAATTTATAGCGATGCGTCCTATAAAGGATTGGGTTGCGTGTTAATGCAACGTGGAAAAGTGATTGCCTTTGCTTCCCGACAATTAAAGATGCCGAAAAGAACTACCCGACACATGATCTGAAATTAGTAGCAGTTGTGTTCTGTTTGAAAATTTGTCGTCACTACCTGTATGGTGTTCGATGCGAGATATTTACAGTTCATAAGAGCCTGAAATATATATTTGATCAGCGGGAAATAAATTTACGGCAGAGAAGATGGCTGGAATTTATTAAAGATTATGATTTGGATATTCAATACCATCCAGGTAAAGGAAATGTGGTCACAGATGCATTAAGCAGGAAGAATATTGCTGCGTTGTCCGTGATACCGCAGTATAATAAAAAGCTTCTTTATATGTTTCAGGAAATGGAAATATGTGTGATATTTACGTATGAAGAAAAACAAACACAACTATTCCAGATGCAGATTCAATATTCGCTTAAAGAGAGAATCCGGAAAGCGATACCTCAGGATCCCTTTTTGATGGGGATATTTGCAAAATTGAAAAAGAGAGAAATGAGTGCCTTTGTTGAGAAGGATGCTCTATTACTCCTGAATGACAGACTTTGTGTACCAGATGCGGATAGCCTGCGGAAGGATATCCTGTATGGGGCGCATAATACATCATATTCGATTCATCCTGGTCGGACAAAGATGTACCACGATTTGAAACAGGATTTCTGGTGGCCACATATGATGAAGAATGTCATTCAATATATTGTTCAGTGTCATCGCTGTCAGATAGTGAAAGCAGAACATCAGAAGCCTGCTGGGTATCTTCGATCTCTCCCCATCCCAGAGTGGAAGTGGGATGATTTTGCGATGAATTTTGTATTTGGCATGCCTTGCAGTAAAGCTGAGAATGATGAAATTGAGGTTATCATTGACCGATTGACAAAGAGCGCCCATTTTATACGGATAATGCAAAGCGGGCCGACTGAAAAATTGGTGGAACTCTATGTAAATGTAATCGTGAGATTACATGGTATTCCGCGTACGATCGCGTCAGATCGTGATGGACGGTTTACATCTGATTTATGCCGACGAGTGCACAACAGATTGGGAACAAGACTATTGTACAGTACTGCCTTCCATCCGCAAACAGATGACCAGTCCGAACGCACCATCCAGATGCTCGAGGATCTATTGCGATTGGTGGTTTTGGACTCGAAAGGCTCCTGGGAAAATACTTATCGTTGGCTGAATTTGCTTATAATAATAGCTAACAAGCAACGATCCAAATGGCCCCGTTCGAAGCTCTATATGGGCGGCGATGCAGAACTCCTTTGAGCTGGGCAGAGGATGGAGAAAAGAAATTATTTTCACAGAAGAAGACAAATAAAATTGAGGAGAAAGTTTGTGTTATTCAACAAATGAAAATCGCACAGGATCGGCAACATAAATATTACAATGCCTGGCATCATCTGGTGGAATTTGCTGTGGGCGATCAGGTGTGTTTAAAGATTAAACCGTTCAAAGGGATTTCCCTACTACGACGGATTGGAAAATTATGTCCGAGATATGTTGGTCCCTTCCCTGTGATTGAACGTATTGGTGAGGTAGCGTATCGCTTAGCGCTGCCTACTGAATTACAGAAGTTGCATGATGTCTTTCATGTCTCCGCACTTCGACGGTATATTTCGAATCCAGATTTGATGATATCAGCCAGTGATGTGCAGATCGACACTGATTTGTCCAGTCCGATGACACCTTATCAAATTGTTGATCGCCAGAGCAAGAACCTTCAAAATCGGCAGGTGAACTTTGTCAAGGTCTGGTGGACCGGTCATCCCGCCAAGGATGCTACGTGGGAGCGAGAAGACTTGCTGATGAAAATCTTTCCCTCGTTCTTTGGGAATCAAGGAGATATTTAAATTTTTGAGGACAAAAATTCTGATAAGGAGGGGAGGATTTGTAAGACTCGAACGAATATAAAATGCAATTATTTTGAAATATTCCCCAATGATGAAATATAATTTCAGTGTTGATTTGACGTTGCACTTTAAATTTGATGTTCAGATAATTTTATGTTTAATTGCGACAGCTGCTTCGGTTCGTTTAATTATGAATGACTTAAGTTGACCGGATTTTGGATTGGGCTTGCTTTGATTTGGGGTTTATGAGTGTGGTAAGACTGAATTTGGGTGTGGTGTTGGCTGTGCACTATTTGAAACCGGTTGTACCGGTTTGATGACTGGCTGTCTGGGCTAAGTGGTGGCCTTATCCCGCGATTTATCCCCGTGCTGTTTCCGCTTTCTTCATTCTCTCGACGGAACGAACCCGACGGAGCCGCTCCTGCGCCGATCGCTCTAGATGCCTCCAATCTCCTCCGTTTTGCACGATTTCTTCTTCTTTCGGAAGGTAATCTCCTTCCCTCCACTGCTCTTATGTTGATCACGAAGTTTGTGTACGGATTTATGATGCATGAAAACCCTAGGGCTTGGATGCGGCCGTAGGCCGTCGGGAGCGTCGAGCACGGATGTAGCCCGTGCGAAGATGCTCGCATTTATATAAATTTTTCGTATGGGCGTCATTTATCGTGTTTTTGTGGGGATTGAACAATTGTTGTAGGTGCAGCATCTGTTTTGAGTTGCGACGTGATGAATTGTTATGATGACAACATTCCGCATGGGGGCGAGGTCATTTGTGACCTCGTGGAGGGCGATATTGATATTTTGTCGTGGGGGGGGGGAGGGGGACGATAGGTCGTGCGGGGCGGTTGGGGTATGTTTTCAATCCTCCGCCTCCACTGCGATTTTCAGCTTGGCCTCTTATATGAATCGCCTCCAGGTATGTTTTTCAATCATACAAATTCCTATGAACGCTTCAAAGTAGCCACAATGGGCGGTCGAATAGAGAGTTATTAAGTGGACTCTATCGTGAGGAGAATCTCAGAGAGTTGTTCCAGATTAGATTGATATTTTTCCAACGTCATAGCGCCATTTGGATAATGATATCGACGAAAATTGAGATATAACAAGACAACTAAATAACATTTGATTTATAAAATTGAACCTGTTTAAGGAAGTTTATTTATTGTCTTTGACTCTCACGACTGCATTAAAATCTACGGACAGTGCACAAAGCTAAATTAGAAAGCAGTTACCAGATAGAAGTTAGTTTAAGACAGAAATCGAAGACTACACTTAGCGAACCTTTAGGAGATAAATCACACTTATCCTCCATAGGCAATATCATATTCTATAAATGAAGGTATGTTGTTATGGACTGCTACATCTTTTTCCTGCCATAGGCAGATATTGTGAACACAATGGGATAGTCAAAATTAGCAAGAAATTACCATATTAAAGGGTTAACACTGGTGTTGAATGCATTGATGATGGACCAAATATTATCATTGTAATTTAGATCCATGATTGCATATATCAACGAAGAGATATTATTTACTGAATTAGACTTAGAGTGAGAACCTAACTTTTATAACCAGAAGATATTGCTTCTCATAAACCAATGCTGGATTCTACCTACCACCTACTCAGTGAATGATTGAAGCTCCTGAGCTAGCCGTTCTCTTGCTCATTTATAACCTAGTATTACAGAAGCTTCTAAACCTCCAAGAAATCACTTAGAAATCCGCAATTAAGATGTGAAAACAAAAATTTGAACGTTTAGGAAGTGAGATTATCAAACGAGTGCCTGATGAATGATTGCATGTCACGGGCTTTCTATTACTTTGGACAAGCATGAAACTTTTCAACTTACAACATTATGCCCATCAAATTGAATGTGAGGTTTCTCGATGCTGTAAAAGACAAACTCACAGCAGTTACCAAAAATCTATCTGTTTATTTCATTGCATGAGGGACATTTCATGCATGTGATTATTAAAACTACACTTTGCATAGAAAAAGAAGTTTAAAAAAATACGTAGAGTCGCGCTGGTGGGTGAGGATAAGAAGGATTCAGGTTCTACTTGGAGGCCACTACTTAGAACAAAGCCTGTTTTGATTGCTCAGTTGTAGATTATGTATACAATAATTTACAACTCGAAACATAAGAACCCCCACTCGAAACCCCCGCCGCCGCAGCCGCCGCTGCCACTGCCACTGCCGCTCCTCTTCCTCTTCTAGGTTTTGTTCCCTCCTTCAAATCTTCGGCCCAGGTTTTGTTCTAAGTACTGCTGGTGGGTGGGATTATGTTTAGAAGCTCAGTTGTAGATTATGGTGGCGTTTAGTTGGGCTGATGGCCTGTGGTGCGGTGAAAACGCACCGATATTTTGGGATTAAGCAACGTTTGGTTCGAATTTTTTCAAAACCGCCGTTTATTTAGTTCCGGTGTTTTCTTGATGCTGCAGGCCGCAACTTTTTTCTGCGGTCAACCACAAAAGCCGCTGTTCCTCTTCTTCAAGCCCCATCGCTGCCACTCCTCCCTCTCGCTTGCTCCCCAGACGAAATCCCGCCCCCAAGCCGGCCGCGCCTTCGACGCCTCCCGCGACGCCGACCGCCTCCCACGACGTCGTCAAGAACGGATCCTACATCCCGACGAAATCCCGCCCCCAAGAACGGATCCTGCATCCCGACGAAATCGAATGGCGTGGGTTAGGGAAGACTCGTCGCCGGAATATATCGTCGGGGGAAGTGTAGTTTCCAACGATGCAGAAGGGAGGCACTCGACCAGGAGGATCGTGAAGTCGAACTGCAGGACATTTGCTTCCATGTACACGCAGCAGGGATTGAAGGGGGTGAACCAAGACGCAATGGTGCTTTGGGAGGTATTTTTTGATGTTTCATTTCTATGGAAATCAGAAAATATGAATTTTATTTGAGTTTTTTTTCTTCCTCCTCACATTCTTCCTCTTGTAATGAATTAGGATTTTGGGGGTGAAAAAGACACTCTTTTGTGGGGTTTTCGATGGGCATGGCCCATATGGCCACAAGGTTGCGGGCCATGTCTCCAAAAACCTTCCCTCCAAGCTCTCCCTGCTTTTGAAACAGCCTTCTTTTCCTGAAGGCAACAAAGGAGATGGTGATCTGAGATCCAATACCTCCTCTGCATCACATGAAGCTGGTAAGCACGACAGTGGAATATGGTTATCTTCCTGGAAGAAGACTTTCACAAATGCCTTTGAGGAATTAGACAATGAGCTTAGCACGAACACCAGCATTGATTTCATTTGCAGTGGAACAACTGCTGTCTCAATCGTTAAGCTTGTGAGCCTCAGATCTTTACACTTTCTTTCTTTGCGTTGCTGCATCCTCGTCATAATTTATGTCCTTGTCGTAGAGGGAGCATTTGTTAGTTGCGAACTTAGGAGATTCGCGAGCAATTTTGGGTAATAGAAATGAAAAAAAACAAGCTTGTTCCTGTCCAACTCACCGTCGATCAGAAACCAAATCCTCCAGGTGTGGTTGAGTTCAGCATTTCGTTGCATTTTTGAAATTGCTAGCTATAGTTCCTCATTCTGTAAAGTGTTAAAAAAGTTTTTTATTGTGATTGGATCAGGTGAAATTGAGAGGATCAAAAGTTGCAAAGGAAGAGTATTTGCGCTTAAAGAAGATCAGAAGTTTCATTCGTTGATTTTATGGGTTAAGATTAGAAACATTGTTTGATTGAGATTGCTTCGTTGATTTTCACAATGAAGAGTTTTTCTTCAGAGCATGAAAAATCTCCCTAAATAATAGCAAAGTTAGCACATCCATCTGCAACCTGGTTCACTACCCAACTTCCATGAACAATTATATGATAAGATCCAAACCAATCTCAAGAAGAAAACACAGAATTTGTATGAATGAAATTTTATTTTGTGTTATATTTGAAGAAAAAAAAATTTATTCAAAACTCCGTTTTGTATCCAAACAACTTTTTGAAAACTCTGTTTCACCCAAACAGTTTTTTAACAAAATTCTGTTTTCCAGAATCAACACTTTTTCTATCAACAACAGTTCATCAGCAGCTTTCAATCAGCAACAGCACAACCAAACAAAGCATATGTATACAATAAAATCCATGTTTGAAGTTTGTGATAAATCCTCATGGTCCAATAGGTTACATTTGTGGTTGTTCTTATGTTTTGATTGCAAGGCTCAAATTCTGCAAATTCGAAACATAAGAACCCCAAATTGAAACAATTAGTCCACTTGCGTTGCGAAGAACTCAATGCAAGAGAAGGGAGATGGATAAGTGGAGTGAGGTTTTAGAGTGTTATCTAAATCCTCTTTCTTGGGTAGAAATTCTGGGTGCTTCTGGCAAGCCCATGCTTCCCACTGTGAATTTCTTCCCGCGGGCGAAGGTGCAAGCGTCGATCGATGGCTAGGGGTGTGAGTTTGTGCGGCAAGGATGGCGACAGTGACAACAGAAGCGACGACGACAGCGACAGAGGAATCGACGGCGGCAGCCACGGCGGCTACAGCGACAGCGAAAGCGGCAACGGCGGTGGAGCGACAGCGGCTTGGACGTCGAATGAAGTGGAGGCGTTGTGGAGAAACAGAGCGGGAGACCTAAAATCGAGAATGAAATGAGGAGGGATGCATCAGTTTTTTGGGGAGTTTAGGAACTGTTGTGTATTATTGTGTGAGTTTAGGGATGCAACTTTTTATTTGTGGTGGAAAGTTTCCCTTGTTTTTTTCTACTGTTCTTGAATTTCAATAATCCGTGGGAGTTATTTGGAAGGAGAAATCTTAACCGTAATTTAGTTAGACAATCGTGCGGTGTGAATTAAAACTACGGTAAGAGCGGAAGATATGTATATTGCTTTATATATAATAAAGATATATATATATATATATGTGTGTGTGTGTGTGTGTGTGTGTGTGTGTGGATTGGCTAAAGCATCCATTATGAACGACCATGATTGCTCGTTGGATATTGGATACCTAAACTTGCATCATATTCTAATAAAATAAAATAAGAATCCCCACAACACAGTAGAGGGCCGTATGCAGTCCTGGGTCGAATCGTCAAAATGTAACTTCGATCAATACGTACGACGGGTATATACTCTAATAGGGTCCGGTGGGACACGTTCTGGGTGGTGATCCCCACTAAAAAATCTTAGTGTGGATCTTCTCTACCCTTCCTAGACCTAGCTTTTCCAATGGCGGAGGATACATGAGCTGAGCTCGACCGAGAGAGGAAGAGGGGAGCCTTGTTCAACCCTAGCCCTAGCTTGAGAAGATGAGTGTGATAGAGGAGTGAAGATTAAGAGGAGAAATTTATAGGGTTAATTTCATGCTACCATCTACAACCCCCCTCACTCATATATATAGTGATAGGAATAAGTTCCAAAATATTTCCATTATACCCCTCACCCGGGCTCCATGATGTATGAGCAAATTAATGTGCTTGAAAGGATAAAAGTGCTAGAAATAAAGCTACAACGCAAAAAGAAAAAATGCACGTCATCCATGATCACCCACTACGTGGATCCATAACATGCTTCTCCAAACTTTACCCAATCACTATTAACCACGTCCCCAAACCCTGTTCTATCACCACAAATTGCCTCTTTAGACTCAACGATTCACTTACCAAGGCAAATTCCTCCGCTTGTGCCGATCTCAAAGATTTTTAATTGTAGACATGGATAATAGATGAGGCTGAAAGTCCTCAAAGAAAGAGTCAATTCATAAAAAAGCGGTGCCACCACATCTAAAGAGGGTAGTCTTAGTTAGCTGCATTATCTTCTTGGCTATTAAGCTGGGAGGGATGCCATCTAGAGTCCGTAGCGACACTTGGGGGATTGTTGGTGTCTATCCTCTTGTCTTGCATCTCTGTTGAATTTGCAAAAGGGAATTGTTGCTCATCACCTAGTTGTGTAGAGTCAGTAGACACCTTGAGATGATGAAATTCTGTCACAGAAAGGCCTGATGTTGAGTTTGGAAGCTATTATGAATGTGACATGGAGATAGAATGGCTGCTGTAACATCCGGAATTTGATTAGGGAGGGAATGTTTTGGGTAGTAAAGCTTATGTAAAAGTTTCTCCTTTGAGTAAGCTTAATACTTAATGCCACTCTCATAAATAACAAATAGAGGACACATTAAATGAAGATCCAAATACTTATGACTGCTGCTGATGATGTGTGCCTTTTGGTATAATTTTTCTTACTGTTAACTTTGTTTTTTTGTCTTCATATGTCCAACTAGTTTGTATGTTTTTGGCAGATCATATAATTATTTCTTGTCATCATTGCAGGATCCCCCTGAGGATGCTGTTGTTTCCATCTGTGGGCATGTTTTCTGCAACCAGTGCATTTGTGAGCATCTAACAGGAGATGACAACATTTGTCCCTCTGGGAATTGCGGAGATAAGCTAAGTGTTGGCTCTGTATTTTCTATGGACACCTTAAGAAGGTGTCTGTCTCAACAAACCAGGCCTGGTTTCAGCTCAGATAACTTAATTTGTGATGATAACCCCATATCGGATGCAGAACATGGGCCTAAAAATTCTCAAGAAAGAATTTACTGCTCTAGCTCTTCGAAAATAAGAGCTGCCCTTGAGATCCTTAACTCTCTCCCTCTGTCCAATTCTTTATCCTCACCGTGTGATTCTGTGAAACCATACAATGAATCTTCAGTCTTGCTAGAAAATTCAGTTGACAAAGTTTCATTAGGGGCTTCGTCTTTTATTAGCTCTGACCAACAGTCTATTTCTAACAATTCAAATGTCAAGCACACTGAAAAGGCTATAGTTTTCTCCCAGTGGACTAGGATGCTGGATTTATTGGAAGTTTCCTTAAAAGAATCCTGCATATTGTATAGGAGACTCGATGGAACAATGTCTGTTGCATCAAGGGAGAAAGCTATAAAAGATTTTAATGGACATCCGGAGGTCAGCAAAAAAATCATCCTTTTTCTTTAATTGGTGGAATTTCATTAGCAGTACGATTTCTTTGTGTACTTCACCCTGTTATCCATGCAATCATTTAATTTGTCTTCCTAACATAAAATTTTCCAGGTAACTGTCATAATTATGTCACTAAAAGCTGCAAGTTTGGGATTGAACATGGTAGCAGCTTGTCATGTTGTTCTTCTAGATCTTTGGTGGAACCCTACTACTGAAGATCAGGCAATTGATAGGGCACACCGTATAGGACAAACACGCCCTGTATCTGTTTCTCGTTTGACTGTGAAAGGCACCGTTGAAGATCGTATATTGGCTCTTCAGGTATTTTCCTGACAGAAACCAGCATCATTTTTCAGTTATCATAAACTACAAATATGTTTACTTAAGAAGATTTAACTATGCAAACAATGAACACAAACTTTAACTTAAGTAGGAGTGTTCTTTTCCTTTCAAAAAGAATGCTGCAATAGGTTTTGGCAATTTGAATGCAGTCATCCTTTTTGGCGAACCAAATATAATACCAATGAGCTGCTACACATTACCAAACAAGACAGTTAACGGGCGAAGTTGACAAGCAGGAGGCTGAACAGGACATTGATGCTACTGATGTAGTGAAATCTTAGCAATAGTACTAGAGTAAGAAAATAGTTATCCAAGTAATATATGTCACCCATCTCAGTAACAATCTCCTTCTTAATGCAAAGATGTTACCCGAGCAAAAATTTGATTGCAAACGAGCTTGAAAACAAGATACAATTCACGAGGCATATTCATGTCTAACCTCAGGAGTCTGGTTCCTTATTGAAGTCTCTTTCCAAACGAGAGATCCCAAACCCTAATGATCAAATGATGCCTAGTACTCCCAAGTCTCATTTTATAGGAAAGGGGGACTCACTTACAAATTACTATATTACCTGATGCCATCCGGAAATCCAAGGTTTTATATTTAATAAATTGGTGATTTTGATTAATTTATGCAAAGCTCATGTCGACTCATTAAATTCAATTTAGAGTTTATATGATCATTCAGACAATGAATAAATATGAACTAACATTCCATGTGCACAAAAATAATATGAACACAAATATGAAATTTAACATCAAAGAAGCACGATGATAATTTAGTGCAAGAAAGCTGTAAGATTATTAACCAAATAACATTAAGCATTTCAGTATGCTTGCATAACACAAGCGAGTGAAATTTGAGAAGGATATCTCAGCTTCATGAATGTTGCGCCGAACTACGTAAAACAGTGACTGGAAATGCTGGTTAAGTAGATTTTGAGGGATTGGACTAGTAGGGATCAAATTTGGGTGCTGATAGAGAAATTGGGCTTGTTAAGACCTATGGGAAGGGGGGTCAGGCAAGGGAAGCTTTCGTGGAGGAATCGCTTGTCAGAGGTGAGGAATCTGGGAGGAAGACGAAAGTGGACTCTCCTGTCGATGTATCCCGTCTAGAGGACTCTGCATTGGCGTCCGATCGCGTTGCCGAAGTAGAGCTGATTGCATCGCCAAATAAGTGCCTCTGTGATAGTTACCCATGTGAGGCCGAGAGAGGACTGACTTCCTAGTGGAGCGCGGACCCTTCCCTGCCAATGGGGGTTGTGGAGACCTTTTGGGCCAGGGTGATCTGGTGAATGTTAAAATATTGCTTGGCGCTGACAATCCAACCCGAGGGGTCTGTCTCGTTGAATGTTATAATGTTGATGCGAGGAGGAGGGTGCAATCATGCGAAGCAGGTTCTTTCAGGGGCAATTTACTTGGGGATTCCAAGGAAGATAATATGTGAATTCCAGACTGCTGGCCGGGTTGGATGTTGCGCAGGAGTGCTATAATCGACGCAAACTACCCAGCTTAGGCCTCGAGTTGAGTGTTGATGGTGCAAGGGCATGTTTCAGGGCTTCCACAAGGTTCTCCATCGTTTGTCGGGTCTTGGGAATAAGCGGAAATGGTGCACACAATACACAGGAGGCCTCGCGGTGCGGCGGTGGGAGAGGCCAAAAATAGAGCTTGCGGCAGAGAGGTGGACATGCTTTATGTTGGAACAGAAGTCTGCCGACGGGCCGCCAACAATAGTTTAGGTTAGCTAGAGAGAGGACCGGGTCAGTGCTGGAGCATGGGAGCAACTATAGGAGCAAGGCAGGCATCGTTAGAGTTGGGGGGGGGGAGCTGTCACGTGAGGGATGGGCAAGGTCGACGGGCCGAGCAACTGTTTGTATGCACGCGTCGACAGAGGAGCATTAACGTGGAATAATCGGGAGGAAACTCGTGTCTAACCTCAGGAGGCCGGTTCCTCCTGAAGGCCCTCTCCACATGTGAGATCCCAAATCCTAATGATCAAAGGATGCCTAATAGTCCGTAGTCTCCTCCGTATATAAGGAGGGAGTTTCACTTGCAAATTACCCTAATATTCATACAAATTAAAAATACATAATGATCAAAACAAAATACAATATTCCATGTAATCGTCGCCGCACGTGCCTAACAAAAGATCTTGAAAGTAGCAATGAGATGAAAAATATAAGTCTCAACAATTTAACTTTTTTGTAATAGTTCTAATTAAAAAATGCTACAAAAATATTGGAACAAAAAAGACATTCTCTGGTGTGAGATGATAGGATGCAGTGATAACTCCTGAACCATAGACTGGAACAACTGACCCACTGCAACAATTACTAGCGGAATCTGATTTTGTTTGTATATACTGGTGAAGGCCTTCGAGTCTGCGGTACCTGAGGCGGAAGGCACCAAAGCAATTGCTGCAGAGATCCTTGCTGCAACACTAAGTGCTTCAATTTCCTCGTCCTCTAGTATGCCCTCCTTATCCGACAGCTTGATCAAAGCTCTCTGAAGCAGCAGTGATGCGGGTAGTTTGACTGAGAAGATAACATACTATGAGAAGTTCCTCAAAATGCCTTCACTGAGCGGCGGTTCCTACAAAAAGGTTGTGACGTTGAAGTTCATCTCTCCCATGACTTCTTCCTGATATGCAGCTTTCATGAGTAAGATGGGAAAATTGCTCCGGAAAAATTGAGCAATCTGCATAGAAGAAACTTGCGAGGCCTTCTTGACTTGTTCAATGTGAGGGGGGATAATCTGAACAGCGAAGGGAGACGTGAGACTTGTTGTCGCTAGCTGGATGAGGATGAGACCTTATTTTGCCAGCTGGATGGGCAAGACCTTCTGTTGTTAGCCTAACCAAACATGTGAAACTTTCTGTGACTAGCTGAACGCACAAGACCTTATGTCGTAGGTTGGTCACATGAAACTTTTTGTCGCAGGCTGGACATGGTTGATTGAAGGGATAGGTCTGTCGAGATCAACAAGGGACAGCAGAAGGGACTGTTGACACGCAAGAGTATTCCATTAGTGGTGGCAATGGTGGCTTCAGATTTTGTTGAGATTGACATGGGATGCATGTGCAGGCAAGAACTACGAGGGATTAACTAAGCTATCTGAGCATCAATGTTAAAACGTGAATGGAAAACAAAACTACACACACACTGTGGAGGATTTTCAATGAAGTTCCACGGGAGATAAGGGACAAGAGAGAATAAACAAAGAAGTAAATAAACCTCGATGATATGCATTTCTAATGGGCTTTAGCACGGGGCTTGTTGCAAAATGATCAATATAAGTCAATTTGAACGGGCTTTAACATTGGGCTTGTTGCAAAATGATCAATTGAAGTCAATTTGACGGGTCTTAGGTCAGAAATTAAGAGAAACAAGGAACTGAAGAAAGTGACAGGAATGAAGAGAAACAAGGAAGTGGCCCCTCTCTTCTTTAGGCCCATCCATATAGGGTTATCGATTTGCTAGCTCTCCTCTCTCTAGGCATATAACATCTTACGACCTATCAAACAAATTAGAATTTTTTTAATTTTTAGTTTCAGTTAATTTTCATTTCTGGTATTGTTCCGGATTGTTGTGCTTGTGAAAGACGTTTGACATAGCATGTTCTTATAATGGCATCTATATAGCTTGCATGCTTTATGGTCCTTTCAAATAGGGTTTTGGATCACGCTTTAAGAGTTCTTTTATAATATCGGTTTTCCATACCTTATAAATTAAAATGTGTTTTAAAGGTAAAAAAAGCTTAACAAGTAGGCACGCGGCGAGACATGTATATCCGAAAATAATTTTAAAATAAAATATTAGTTGCATAGTATGATTACTGCTAATAAGCATAACGACTCGAAGTCCGCCACAATTTAATTCTTTATTATGAGTTATTTTTCACAATTAAATAACGCATCAGTTTTATTATGTAATGCACAAGAGTGATACCAAGAGAAACATATAAAATAACTTTTATTCAATAAGGATCATGTACATCATGTCCAATTAGAGTACGGGAAAAAAGACTCTTAAACTAGGACATATATGTACATATACAGATTGTAACAGATCTAAAAACAATGCCAACCCGTGAACGAATTATTTATTCTCCTTGTTTCGGATCTTTCTCCACAACCATCCTACTAGCAGGGCCTGGTACGCTGGCGGTCTAATCCTAAAAAGAAAAATCAACATCCAGTTAGTTTAGAAAACTTATTGAGTTCATTACCTCTTCAACCGCACTATATGCAAATCAATCACTATTCAAGAATGTACATAAAGTGCGTTGAATAATCAAATACGAAACGATCGTCGCAAAAATGTTAAAAATTTGAACATAAAAAATAAACGTGCGACATCGAATCGACACTGAATGTTGTTTTCATAATCGGGAAATATTCTCATATGGAATTTCAAATACTTTATTTATGTCATACATTCCGTTCGTGTCTTACAATACTTGTCTAAAACAAGTACATGAAGATCAATAAACCTCATTGACTGATATAGGAAATAAGCTTGATTTCTTCGTGCATCAAGTAGTTTTGTTCGCAGTGATGCTGTTTACTCATCTAAATATTCGTTTGATTTTTGTTTTAAATTTAGGAGAAGAAGCGGAAGATGGTTGCATCTGCTTTCGGGGAAGAAGGATCCAGATGCCGGGAGTCCCGTCTAACTGTGGAGGACCTGAAGTATCTTTTCATGGTATAGCAGGTTCGGTCGCTGTGACAGTGTTAGATTCCTTTGACCCTAGGTATTATTTCGGTTCTTTCGGCGGGGGCACTTTTTTGGTCGCTCTCAAAAGTTTATTTCCATCATATAAAATATAGATTTTAGTAGCCCAAATATCAGCAGCCGCTAGTTAACATGATTGAGATACAGAGTGACTCCCAACAATGTATAGCCCTTGTAGAGTGCCATCACCCCCCCCCCCCCCCCCCCACACACACACACACACCCTTTTTGGTCCATTTGATTGAATTAACTTTCCCATTGTTTTCACAAGCATAGTTGACAACCAAAGCTATAGAAAGAGAGCATTTTCAATTCATTTCTGCTTATATATATTAGTGTATGATGCCTTGATGGTTTTAATTCCAGCATGACTTTGTATTCCCATTGTTTCTCTTTTTAACTCTACAATCTGTGCAGTTTGAACGCCCAATGAGCTTGTTATTGTTGATGCACAGATGAATTTTAATTTTTGATTTTTAGCCTTCAAAAAGATCTGAAGCGGCTTTCGATCGTGTAAAGTGAGCTCAGCTTGGCAAAGTAAATATCGTTATAACTGACTCACTTTTAGGATTCGAGGACATTTTTAGAAATTGGCCCCAAGTGCGTGCAGTCCTGTTGGCTAAAGTGTCGAAATGCTTTCAAAATTAGGTCTTGATTGTCTTTTGGTGAAATAGTGCCAATATTTTCTCTCAGTTTTTAAGCTAATGGCTATCAAAAAAAATTTTATTCATTTCAAAATAATTTAAATTATGATAATTATGCATTCAAAAATGTAATAAAATAAGTTGTCTAAATTAAGCTGCAAGTTGTCAAAATGTGAGAGCAGCACACGAAAGTGTTCAAATTTATCCAGTGCCCGATTACTAGGCCTTTTGGGCCCAATTAGGTTTGGGATTGGTGAGGCTTAGACTGAGCCTTAAAAGACCCCCTATTGAATCCAGGCCCCACCCGGGCTAGACCCGAAGACAGGGCCAGACAGCGGGCGACTCGGTGCCAGGGCAAGGAGAAATAATTAGGTCAGCAGGACCTAAAAGAAGGTCTCCCACCAATGAAATGCAGGAAAAGCCAGAAATTTGTGCGGGTTTGCAGTGCACAGTAAATCTGTGAATCACGAGCCTCACTAATTTTTGAATTTTCATTGGTTTTGCGGATTGTCCTTTAGGTTGGATAAGCTGACCAACAAAATCTTCCTGGGCAAAGCCCGACCTAGGACCCCAAACTCAGGGCCTGGTATTAAATTTTGTCAGAGCATCTTACATTAAATTTTGATTCTAAAATAGATCCCTTCATTTCAAATAGATGGGCTCACTTGAGTGGCGGATCGTTCGACACAATTTATCTGCATCGTTGCACTTTACTCTCCCCGAACCCCCTATACTAACCGCCTTAACTAGCCGCCGGTTTGATCTTTTTGTTTTATATATAAATTATTATTTGTAATATAATATAATATAATATTATTATATACATTTAATAAAAATAAAATATATTATGATCAAACTAGATAATGAAATAATTTTTTTATTTAAGAAACGCAAATAATTTAAAAAATGTTGTAAAAAATAAGGCTAAACTGCCTCATAGCCTCTGTTGGGGCTTGTGTTTTTGTCTCCTCACTCTGTCTATATAAGAATTATGAGTGAGGAGTTGAAATCCTTTTCACTCCTCATTCTCTTCTCATTTATTAACATATTCACTCTAGTTTTCTTATTTTGTCGTGTTGATGACAACTCTCAAATGATGTAATTGCTCCTCGAAGTATAAATTCATGATCAAATCGAGATACGAAACATCGTGTGCAAATATGAGAGCAGTTCAAAAATCGCGTCAATGATGATTGAAAGATAAATTTTGTGATTGCGCGAAAATACTCGCAACAAAATGCAACACAATTGAACGTCATTTGAAAGCTTACAAATATATTTGAGTGGAGTTCGACACATTTGCAACGATGTTGAACGCTTATAGCAGGTGCATGCAAAATTATATTTTTTTTAAAAAAATTAATAAATATTTTATTAGTTTTGATGGAAGTGTTAGGTTAACCAGCTATATTTGGTCGTCCGGACAACATGCATGACTCGTGCATTTGCATAACTTGTTATTGGATTGATCCTACTTTGTGTGAATTATCAAAATGAATAATGTTTTTTTGAGAGTATTGAATCACCACACACCAAAAATTCAATTTATCAAATTACAATGAAATGCATTCGAGAATTTAAAATAATAGACAAAAAATAGTATTTCTTTTGATAATGTGTTGAATAGACGCTAGAATTTTTAAAAAACTGATCTAAAACTTTTCTAAATAGTCTTTTTTAGGGCGTTTATATTGGCAGCCCGCATATCGATATTGACAGCCCAATTATAATGGCAGCCTAAAATATGGCTATTGGCAGCCCGATGGATAGTGACAGCCCAAACAATAAATTTTTAAATAGACATTTTAAGAAAAAGTGTTCAACATGAAAGTTGTAGACCTCGTCGAGATCTACAACTTTTATGTTGAACATTTTTTCTAAAAATGTCATATAGTCAGCCTATTTTCAAAAGGCGCGGAAACCGGGCGGAAATAACATATTTCCGCCCGAGTTCCGCGCCTTTTGAAAATAGGCTGACTATATGACATTTTTAGAAAAAGTGTTCAACATAAAAGTTGTAGATCTCGACGAGATCTACAACTTTCATGTTGAACACGTTTTCTAAAAATTTCATATAGTAGACCTATTTTTAAAAGTCGGATGTTCTGCATTTTGGGATGCTATTAGCGGTCATATTATGTATGTTTTTCCTTATTTTCTGGGATGCTAATATCGATATGCGGGCTGCCAATATAAACCCCCCTTTTTTTATAGTCGATGTATTTGTCATGTTTTAAGTTTAATTGTGCAAGATAATTTTAGTTTTATGAAAAACTATATCAACAAAATTTGGGAGATGAATAAATTTATTTATGTTCTGATAAAATAAATAAGTTAAAAACTCTATTAATTCACCTTATTTGATATGCCCGTCCATTGTAATTCAACTTATAAAATGTTAAAAAGAGTCAGGTGACAAAAATCAATACTTTTGGAAATTTTTTCAAGTATTATAGTGCATGATTTAGGTGAGAAAGGATTGAGAAATTATTGAACTATATTTAAATTTTAATTTAAGGAATTGTTATTGGTATCATAAATGAATATTCACACCCATAATGTTAAAATATTTTGCCTCTTTATTTTTAAAACAAAGCTGATATTTGTACCCCGAGAACGCAGGTCTCGCAGAAGTCTAACTTGCACGTCTTGACCCCTTTCAGTAGGCCCTTCTTGTGAAGCTTCAGCAGTCCTCTCTCGCTCATGTGGCCAAGCCTTACAAGCCACAACAGAGACGAGTTCTCATCCAACGTCGCAACAACTACTGCATCACCGACAATTGCGGTGCCAATCAGTCTATAGAGAGTACCAGAGCGCTCTCCTTTCATAACCATCAGAGCGCCTCTCTTGACGTTCAGATGTCCGCCTTCGTCGGTGTAAGAGTATCCGGCCGCCTCCAGAGTACTAAGGAAAATGAGACTTTTCCTCAGATCGGGCACGTACCTTACATCTGTGAGGGTTCAAATTGTTCCATCAAACATTTTTATTCGGATGTTTCCGATCCCGTTCGTCTTGCATTCTGAGTCGTTTCCCATCAAAACACGACCGCTGTCATATTGTCTAAAGCTAGTAAACCATTCTATGTTCGGGCACATGTGATACGAGCATCATGTATCCATGATCCAAATGTCGGTGGAGTCGAGGGTAGATTGAACATGGAGTACGTCTGCATCGCTCTCTGGGTCTGAAACCACAGCCGCCTGCTGTGGTGCCTGATTCTTCTCTTTTGCCTTTTTCTTTGAACAGTTGATTTTCCAGTGCCCTTCTTCTTTGCAGTAGTGACACTGGTTCTTCTTGTCCCAAAACTTGGACCTAGGTCGATTGACCTTCTTCCCTATATCTCTCGATCTCCCTCTGACCGGTTCTTTGTTCTTTACGAACAAACACTCGCTGGTGCTAGGACCAGATTTGCTTCTCGTTTCATTTGATAGCAACGTCGTCATCACCTCCTCCATCTTAAGAGTGTCCTTTACGTAGAGGATGGTGGTGACCAGATGGTCATAGGACTTTGATAGCCAGATGACAATAATAGAAGAGCCTGATCTTCTTCTTCAACCTTCACGTCCATGCTCCGCAGCTGAGAGATGAGTTTGTTGAACACATTCACGTGCTCCAGCAACTGATTGCTCTTGGACATCCTCAGACCGTACAATTGTCTCTTCACGTAGAGTTTATTCGTGAGAGACTTAGACGTGTACAGTTCCTCCAATCTTTCTCATAGGTCTTTTGTAATCTCAGCGTCGACTACGTTATACATGACCTCGTCGGCTAAACCCAACTGGATCGTGCTGAGGGCCTTCAGATCTAGTTCCTCTCATTCGTCATCCTTCTTTCCGGACTTCTCCTTGCCGAGGAGCGCCTTGTGGAGAGCTTGCTGAACGAGAACCGCCTTGATTTGCTTTTGTCATAACCCGAAGCCGATTTTGCCGTTGTACTTCAAAATCTCGAATTTTGCTGTCATTGTTTTGCTCGCAGAACTACTGGGCAATCTGAATAATGTTTGCACGAACCAAATCTGAGAAGATAAGGAGCAGACCGATGTCGTCACCTACCGTTGACCCAGATCTAAAACCGGAACGTCCAGACGATCACCCCCGCAGAACCTCCCTCTGATACCAATTGTTGTGCAATCGGACCGAGTACCGCGGTAGCACAACGAAATTTATATCGAGCAAAACAATCAACAAAATAAATAACGGGACGAGATTTCAAGCACACACAAATGACAAATAAAATTTACGTGGTTCGGAGAGTAGCTCCTACGTCCACGGGGAGAGCGCGCCGGAAAAGATCCACTATAAAATGAGGAGTTACAGATTACAACAGAGACCGTAAAGGTCGAGCAATGAAGAGAAACCGAAAAGCTGAAAAGGACTATCACCGGGCGATAGTGATGTCGCCGGGCGACAGTGGTGCTGTTCTTCTTGTCCGCTGGAATCGCCTCCGTCTCTGCACTCCAGAAGTCGGGGTTACCCGACTGGATCTCTGCGCTGCCGCCGTCTGGAACCACTGCAGGAAGCCGGCCGCCGGGACAAGCCTGGCCTGATGTCGATCCAAATTACTGGATCCGACCAGATGCCGCCTCCATTAGCTCTGCCTGGAGTCTCCGCCCCTTGCCGCAGCACGCCTGCTGCCGCCGCCTTGCCCGAGCCTCCTGCACCGCCAAGATCAAGCCTGATAGTCTCTCACAAAAAAAACTGTTTTATTTCTCCCTGGTTGCGTGGATGGTTCGGCTAGGGGGGAAGGCTCCTATTTATAATAGGATGAAGACATTATCTTCTAATAAATATGAGACAATACTTAGCCAAATTAGGCTCAGCCCAAATAGGAGAAACAACTCAGAATAAATGCCCAGCTCTCAATAATATTCCAAAAATAGGATTCGCCCTATTTGGAAACATAGAGGCACACGGATCGTTGAGGTGACACTATCTCAACACCTCGCTTGCGTCTAAAGGTCCCCTTGCATCCCCTGCTGGCCATTAAATGCTATTCGGGCCTCTGTACTAGTGCTGCTCATTGACTTCTTGACTACTGACAGTTGACCCTTGACAAATATGGGTTGTACACTCAAGCTAATCAAACAAGTCGTCAATACAGGGGATAGGATACTTGTTCTTAACTGTTAACTTGTTCAGCTCGCGGTAGTCTACGCATAATCTCAGACTGCAATCTTTTTCTTCACAAACAAAACCGGTGCAGTCCAAGGCGAAGTGCTGCGGTGAATAAAGCTCAAGTCAAGCAACTCCTGCAACTGGACCTTCAATTCAGCGAGTTCTCTCGGAGCCATGCATAAGCCTGCAAACGAGTCGAGCTCGAGTCGAGCTCATGAAAAGAGCCAGCTCGAGCCTATTTTTTGGAGCTGAGCTCGAGCTCGACGAGCATGTTTTAACAGGCTCGAGCTCGAGCTCAACGAGCTCAATGAGCTTGATGATCTCGGCTCGAGCTCAACAAGCTCGAGCTCGACAAACTCAACTTGAATTTTTGAACTAAGTTAAGTTTTCAATAAGGCGGCGTTTGGCGTGGCTGCGGCAATCATGAACACGGTGGTTACGAACCGTCGTTCGTGAACGTCCTACCTCCCCTAAGGAACTTCATCTACTTTTATGTTCAACACTAGTTTTTTTTTTCTTGATGGCAGTCTTAACCATTGTCATGCCAAACATACATTCTACGACGGCGGCGTTTTTGTCCCAACTCACTGGAGCAAAAACGCTGCACCAAACGGAACCGAAATTTTCTTCCCGTCATATCAAGTCCTATTTCTAAGTTCCAAAATTAATGAAATGGATAATTGCAAAATATTTTTAATCATTTCAGCAAGTATTTGAAAGCTCAAAAAGCTAAGACAATTGAATTAGAAAAATTGTTAAGGCAGTGAACAATTGAAGAGAGAATTAAGGGTATAAGCACGGCACACAAGTTAAATTGGTATGCAAGAAGAACATCAGATCACGAAGTAAGAAGAACATCAGCATACCCATGAACTCCAATCATTTCAGCAAGCATTCTCTTAAAGAATCAATCAGAGTTCTGAAAGCGTAAAGAACGAGCTGAGTAAAACAACACCATTAGGCATTAACTAACAAAACTTTAACAATATCCCTGGATCTAGGCTCTATTTGTTTGAGCGTTTTGCTACTCCGTTTTGGTCAAACGCCGCCGAAAGGCGGGTAAACAAATGAATCTCCGGCGGCGTGCTCCGTTTCCACCCGCCCACCTTGAGAAATGCCCCAAAAAGTTTCGTTTGGAGCAGCCACCTCCCCCCTCCAATTCGAACACTCCGTTTCCACCCGCCGGATCGACCCGCCTCCGCTAAACCAAATGAAGCCCTAATCTACATAGAAATATGCATTGGATCGTCCAGTCATCCTGTAGTCATCAATTATTGCATATGATTATACAATTAACATAAAACTGATTTCTGAATGAATTGTAAGGAATGGAAGATTTATATTCACACATTATCAGCAACATTCAAGCCTGAGACTCAGATCTCTATTAAGGCAGAGAAAAACCGTCAAAGTGAGGAGAGCAGTCCGGCAAGCATATAGATTACGGCATATAACTGTAACAATCCAGCAAACATGTAGATTATAGCATATAACAGTAAAAGTCCAGCAAACAGTTTAGCATAACTATAAAACTAAAAAGTTGCACATCAAAGACGCATGACGTTGTCAACTGGAAGAAGTACTTGCACCGCTTTCTTCTCACTCTGCAATTCAACAAATATAGTTTAGAGTCTTTAGACTTCTCAAAGAATAAGAATTTTAATTTATAAAAAAATAATTCATAGTTAAGTAATTTTACCTTGGTCTTCTTTTTAACCCCAAAATGTTTTCACAACCAATCTCCACCACACATCAGCACTTGAACCGTGTTTGTCGTCAATGATGCACAATACTTATTGATGACTCTACTGCCGACACAAAAAGTTGTTTTAGAAGCAACAAAAGTAACAGTAATTGCTAAAATGTCTCTTGCCATTGTTGATAAAACTTAGTACTTTAGTGTATGAACTCTCCACCATTCTAAAACATTGGAGATTTTTTCACCTCTAGTATGATATTTCTCAATCATATAACAATTTTCTTCAAGGTATATGTCAAGTTCAGATTTTTGAGATTGAATGGACTCCACTGACTTCACATAATATAAATACTCCGACCAATCGGATTGTGTTTGAACTCGTCTAGTAGATTGACCACTCCCTTCAATTTCACCAACTTCCACACCTTCAAACATTTGATTTTCCACGTACTACGCATATAGTTTACACAGTCTCTTTAATGAAGGTAATTGCATTTTTGGCTCTTTGTGCAAAGTATAATTTGGGGAAAAAGAATTCAAGTGCTCGCATTTTACACCTCAGATCCAAAATGATCGCAGCCGACATTTACAAATTAGAAGTTCCCCATTATTTATCAAACTTGATAATCATCTTCGCAACCATGTCTTTAATAAACAAATCATTGTCCAAAGATTTTTTATCTAGCATAACTTTTACTTGACCCACCTCATTAAGAAATATATTTGATGTTGGATACTTGGTTCCTGAGATAACATGTGTAGCAGTCCAAAATACCTCCAATACTGAGCACAACTTCTCAATTTTTACCCAATCATTCTCAACTGGGCAACTCTCATAATGAGAATTTCGTTCGGCAAATCTTGAAAATACTGTTAGGGAACGGGGGTCCGAAGATAACGGCAACCCCCACCGATCAATAGAGTCAAAACAATAAGAAGCAAAAACAACAAACACCACAGATGAACACAGAGATATACGTGGAAAACCTTCACCACTTGAAGGTCAAAAACCACGGGGCACGGCACAACGAAAATCCACTATAATAAATAAGGATTACAAAAAGTATCTAGGTTTGCCCAAAACCTAGAAAGCCCTCCGGATTTGACACACAAATCCACTCATCTCTACCACCAAGATCAAGCCACAACTTCTCTACAACAAGGATAAAAATCCTACTCTCTCTTCAAGCAAAATAGCAAACGAAGACAAGAAAGGGTACACCTTAAACCGTAGATGAAGAAGCCCTTGAAACGGTAGAGAAATCTCCTTCCAATAGCACCGAGGAAACACCTCGTTCAAGCGGCGAAGAACCGCCTACAGCAGCGGCAAAACTTCCTTGCAGCAGCGGGAATGGCGGCCGAGGACGGCGCGGGCGCGGCGATGGCGGCCGGCGGTCGGGACAGGCTCTGCGATGGCGGACGAGCGAACGGCACGCGGGCTGGGGTTTCTGGCTGCTACTTTTCAAGACCTAGCCACACTAATCGGGAAGAAGATGAAGTTTTAAAAGGCCCGCACCTTTTTGACAAAACTGCTCACTATTTAATATAAAAAACTGCTCAGATTTTATAAATATAAAATCTGCCCTTCCCAGCCCAAGAACAACCAGCACTAAAAAGGTTGAGACCTCAAAAACCAGGTTGCAACTCCTGAAATCCTGCACAAAAATCTGCACCTTTAGGGGCTGAACCCCAACAAACTCCCCCTTCAGACCATAAAGGGGAGTATCCCACCTTGACTCCTTCAGGTGGGGATCATGCCGATCAACCGCCGGCAGAGATCATGCTTTTCCCTTGGGACAACCTTCGTCATCATATCCGAAGGATTTTCATCCGTGTGGATCTTCTCCACCACCAACAACTTCTCCTCCACAGCATCCTGAATCCAGTGATACTTCACGTCAATGTGCTTCGTCCTGGAGTGAAAGGCGGGATTCTTGGCCAAAAATATAGCACTCTGACTGTCACAGAAAACTGTGTACACGTCCTGTCGGAGATTAAGCTCTAGCATGAACTTCTTCATCCAAATAAGCTCCTTTGACGCCTCAGTCAACGCAATATATTCAGCCTCCGTCGTCGACAATGCCACGCACTTCTGAAGCCTTGACTGCCACGACACTGCTCCCCCTCCAAAAGTGACCACGAATCCAGAAGTAGACCTCCTCGTGTCAACATCTCCTGACATATCCGAATCCGAGTACCCAATAAGTTCTGGTGGACCTCCACCAAACTGTAAACAAAAGTCTGAGGTACCTCGGAGATAGCGGAGTATCTATTTCACAGCACTCCAATGGACTTTCCCTGGGTTTGCCAAGTAACGGCTCACAGACCCCACAACATGAGCTATGTCTGGCCTAGTGCAGACCATAGCATACATCAGGCTCCCCACTACGAATGCATAAGGAATTTGGCTCATCTCTTCCACCTCCTTCTCCGACGAGGGGCTTTGAGAACTAGAAAGTCTGAAATGCCTGGCCAGAGGAGTAGCAACGAGTTTCACCTTGTCCATCACGAACCTCTTCAGCACTTTCTCCACATACTCAGACTGAGACAGCCATAATTGACCAGCACTGTTGAAGCCAAAATTGGCCTCTGTGGAGTTCGGGGTCCCTGAAAGGGGTGACCTCACACCTACTACACTCGAGAGAACGTCACGGACCGGAGACTTAGGAGACTATGAACAGACCCTCGGCTCTAGCACGGAGGTCCCACCTCACACCCGGAAGGCTACCTGAGCTCTTCCCCTCCCTCACCAAAGGGCTAGGCTAGGCGCCTTGGAGAGCTCTCTCTACTCTACCAAGAAGAAGCTAAGGGAGGAGGAAGCTGAGAAAAGGATCCCCCTCCAAGGCACCCAAGGGGGTCTATTTATAGTTTTTCCAAGTCCTGGGGGTGAAATGACCAAAATACCCCTACGGCCAAAAGGCCTCGGGCCAATAGAGAACAGCCACGTCGGGGGGTAAAGGGGGAATTCCCCCCGAGGGCAAGAAGGTAAAACTGCAAGGGGGGCAGGGGCGAGACCCCGGCCCCCGGCCGGTCTCGCCCCACCAGGCCGCCAGGCTAGAAGGAGCAGGGGCGAGACCCCGGCCCCCGGCCGGTCTCGCCCCACCAGGCCGCCAGGCTAGAAGGAGCAGGGGCGAGACCCCGGCCCCCGGCCGGTCTCGCCCCACCAAGCCGCCAGGCTAGAAGGAGCAGGGGCGAGACCCCGGCCCCCGGCCGGTCTCGCCCCACCAAGCCGCCAGGCTAGAAGGAGCAGGGGCGAGACCCCGGCCCCCGGCCGGTCTCGCCCCACCAGGCCGCCAGGCTAGAAGGAGCAGGGGCGAGACCCCGGCCCCCGGCCGGTCTCGCCCCACCAAGCCGCCAGGCTAGAAGGAGCAGGGGCGAGACCCCGGCCCCCGGCCGGTCTCGCCCCACCAAGCCGCCAGGCTAGAAGGAGCAGGGGCGAGACCCCGGCCCCCGGCCGGTCTCGCCCCACCAAGCCGCCAGGCTAGAAGGAGCAGGGGCGAGACCCCGGCGCCCGGCCGGTCTCGCCCCACCAGGCCGCCAAGCACCCACAGGGACGGGGGCTGGAGTTAGCCAACTTGTCGCACCCGCCCCCCAAAAGAGGGCCACTGGGGGGAGGTAGATTTTTCCTCCCCCTACTAGTATGTTTCCAAGCTAGAGCCAAAATTGGCCACCGAGAGTGCAAAATCTCCCAAAAGCTTAAAACTATACCGGGGCGAATACGGGGTTGTACACAATCCCCGCTCTTTTCGAGGTTGGCACAAACTCGGAAAGAAATGTCCAACCCAACGTATTCGCTGAGTGCAATTTCCTTGCGCGCCTCTCCAGGGAGTCAACCTGCCACGCCAGCTATGGGAGCCTGGGTGGCGAGACCCCCTCCAGGTAAAAAATACTTGGCCCCCACGAGAGGTACCACCAGCCCTGCCAGCTAATGAGAGCCTGGCAGCGGGATTCTCATCGGAGCAAAGGGGCTTAGCCTCCACGAGAGATCAACCTGCCCTGCCAGCTAGTGAGAGCCTGGCAGCGGAATCCATCTCGAAGCTAAGGGACTTAGCCTCCACGAGAGATCAACCTGCCCTGCCAGCTAGTGAGAGCCTGGCAGCGGAATCCATCTCGGAGCTAAGGGACTTAGCCTCCACGAGAGATCAACCTGCCCTGCCAGCTAGTGAGAGCCTGGCAGCGGAATCCATCTCGGAGCTAAGGGACTTAGCCTCCACGAGAGATCAACCTGCCCTGCCAGCTAGTGAGAGCCTGGCAGCGGAATCCATCTCGGAGCTAAGGGACTTAGCCTCCACGAGAGATCAACCTGCCCTGCCAGCTAGTGAGAGCCTGGCAGCGGAATCCATCTCGGAGCTAAGGGACTTAGCCTCCACGAGAGATCAACCTGCCCTGCCAGCTAGTGAGAGCCTGGCAGCGGAATCCATCTCGGAGCTAAGGACTAGGCTTCCACGAGAGATCAACCTGCCCTGCCAGCTAGATGAGAGCCTGACAGCGGAATCCATCTCGGAGCTAAGGACTAGGCTTCCACGAGAGATCAACCTGCCCTGCCAGCTAGATGAGAGCCTGACAGCGGAATCCATCTCGGAGCTAAGGACTAGGCTTCCACGAGAGATCAACCTGCCCTGCCAGCTAGATGAGAGCCTGACAGCGGAATCCATCTCGGAGCTAAGGACTAGGCTTCCACGAGAGATCAACCTGCCCTGCCAGCTAGATGAGAGCCTGGCAGCGGAATCCATCTCGAGGTGAGACCTTCCCACCCTCCGAGAGATCAACCTGCCCTGCCAGCTAGGTGAGAGCCTGGCAGCGGAATCCATCTCGAGGTGAGACCTTCCCACCCTCCGAGAGATCAACCTGCCCTGCCAGCTAGGTGAGAGCCTGGCAGCGGAATCCATCTCGAGGTGAGACCTTCCCACCCTCCGAGAGATCAACCTGCCCTGCCAGCTAGGTGAGAGCCTGGCAGCGGAATCCATCTCGAGGTGAGACAACTAGGCATCAACGAGAGGTACCACCAGCCCTGCCCAGCTAGTGAGAGCCTGGGCAGCGGGACCGTCTCGGAGCGAAAGAACTAAGCATCTCAATCAGTCCTTACCAAATCTTACATCCTCAAATGGGGAAAAAGATGAGTTACAAGACCCCCCCGACTCAGCTAGTCGGGGGCTGGACTCAATACAACATAAGAAAAATACAGGACTCTACCGGGACGAGGCTTCTTCAGGGGGTCTGGGCCTGGTGGTCGCCATCCGCTTCCTGCTCGCCGGACACTTCCATCCTGCTTAGGCTCTCCATGATCTTCTCCATCTCCTCTGCCTTGGCCAACCAAGAGATGGTGTTGACGGCCGTGACATAGCACTGTCTTGCCATCCTGGAGTCTCCCTTGACTCTGACCTGGATCCCTCCGGAGCTGAACTTGATGCATTGGTGGAAGGAAGATGGCACACAACGGAAGGCGCTGATGAGGGGCCTTCCGAAGATGGCGTTGTAGCTGCTTGGAGCGTCCACAATGACGAACCGGCAGTTCCTTGAGACTCCCCCCAATTTAACTTGGAGCCCCACTCCACCCTCAACCTCCTTCCTCTCCCCTGAAAATCCGAACAGGGGTCCATCCGAGGCCAACACCCTCCTTGGCTCTACCTTCATCTCATCAAACGCCTTCCTGAAAACGACGTTGACAGAGCTCCCGTTGTCCACCAAGATTCGGGAGACGCTATAGCCCTCGATGGCCGTCTGGATGACCAGCGCATCGCAAAATGGATCCTCATGATCCGGCAGGTCCTTCACCGAGAAGGTGACCTTCTCCTCTTGGGGCGGTGTCTGGGAGGTTGAGGCGACGCTCCTTCGGTACATGACATGGAGGCTTGCCTTCCGAGTGGCCTCGATCCCCACTCCACCATGGATCACCGCTATACCACCTCGGGGTCCGACATCGACCCGGTCCTCACACACATCATCCCCTCCTTCTCTGGGCAGAACCTCTTCAACCCGCACTGGTGGCTGTGGCCGGGCAGGGTCTCTCGCCCCCCTTACTTCCAGGAACTCGGGGCAGGTAGCTGTGGCGTGCCCCTCCACCTGATGGAAGTCGCAGTATGGCAACTCTACCCTGACCCTTCTCCTTCCCTGGCGGTTCCTCCTCTCCCTTCGACCAATCTCCATCGCTTGCTGGGGTGGGGGCAGGAGCTGCCTAGGGGCTTGCCTCTGGAAGTTGATCCTTCCTTGGCCCCCATGGAAGTTTCCCCCATCGTGGGCGTAACCTCTTCCCGGGCCCTGAGCGGGTCCTCCCTGCTGCCTCCAACCTGGCTCCGGACCCTCCTGAGCTCTCCGCTCCTCTCTCCTTCTTCCCTCCTGGGGCCTCGAGCCACCTTGCTCCTTTGCCTCTGTCTCTGTCAGCTTTGCCAACTTCTTGACAAACACCGGGTTGGCCGCCTCCATGGCTATCTCCTCTGCCGCCCTTTCCATCAGCTCCTCGAAGGAAAGGGGGGCCTTCCGGGTCAAGCTCATTTTGAAGAAGCCCTCCTTCAGCCCAACAGTGAAGGCCATCTGGAGAGCATACCCTGGCATCTCCTGGACCTCCAGGATCTCCTCTTGGAACCGGTCAACGTAGCGGGCCAACGACTCCTCGGCCCCCTGCCTTATCAGGAATATGGACTCAGGACTCCTCTTCCGCTTCTTGGAGGTGGAGAAGCGGAGCTGGAAGCTTCGGCTCAAGTCCTCGAACCCATAGATCGACCTCGGAGGGAGTTGATGGAACCAGTCCCTTGCCTTCTCCTTCAGCGTTATCGCAAAGAGGCGACACTTGAAGGCATCCGTCATCGGTTTGATGGAGACGGCATCCTCGAACCACTGCAGATGCTGGACGGGGTCATCCTTCCCCGTATAGTAAGCCATGTCTGGCTCTCTGAACCCCTCGGGAACGGGAGCTGAGATGATCAGCTCGCTGAAGGGTGACCCCCTAAGGGGTGGTCTCGCCACCTCCACTCGCGCAACCTGCTCGCTTGGGAGGTTGGCACTCGCCGGGCTAGAGAACAACTCCCGGCCAGTGAGGTCTCGCTCGACCCCATCTCCCATCCTCTCCTTCCCTGGCCTTCTTCCTGGTGCACTTCCTTCTCCCCCCGCTGGGGTCATCTCACCTAGACCCCTGGGAGTCGATTCGTCAAGGGGGGGAGCTAGCTCCTGGGGGGTCGGGGTGGAGCTGCCACCTTGAGGAGCAATGCTTCGCAGCATCTCCATGATACCCTGGATGGAGGCCATGAACTCTTGCCTCCCCACAAAGGGTCCTGAGCTAGGGAGCTCGCCGAGATCATCACTACCTCCCTGACCTCCCGTCATGACTCTCTCCCGAGATCTTCTGTGCTGGTCACTCTCCACGCTCACCGCACCAAAAGTGTTGAAGCCAAAATTGGCCTCTGTGGAGTTCGGGGTCCCTGAAAGGGGTGACCTCACACCTACTACACTCGAGAGAACGTCACGGACCGGAGACTTAGGAGACTATGAACAGACCCTCGGCTCTAGCACGGAGGTCCCACCTCACACCCGGAAGGCTACCTGAGCTCTTCCCCTCCCTCACCAAAGGGCTAGGCTAGGCGCCTTGGAGAGCTCTCTCTACTCTACCAAGAAGAAGCTAAGGGAGGAGGAAGCTGAGAAAAGGATCCCCCTCCAAGGCACCCAAGGGGGTCTATTTATAGTTTTTCCAAGTCCTGGGGGTGAAATGACCAAAATACCCCTACGGCCAAAAGGCCTCGGGCCAATAGAGAACAGCCACGTCGGGGGGTAAAGGGGGAATTCCCCCCGAGGGCAAGAAGGTAAAACTGCAAGGGGGGCAGGGGCGAGACCCCGGCCCCCGGCCGGTCTCGCCCCACCAGGCCGCCAGGCTAGAAGGAGCAGGGGCGAGACCCCGGCCCCCGGCCGGTCTCGCCCCACCAGGCCGCCAGGCTAGAAGGAGCAGGGGCGAGACCCCGGCCCCCGGCCGGTCTCGCCCCACCAAGCCGCCAGGCTAGAAGGAGCAGGGGCGAGACCCCGGCCCCCGGCCGGTCTCGCCCCACCAAGCCGCCAGGCTAGAAGGAGCAGGGGCGAGACCCCGGCCCCCGGCCGGTCTCGCCCCACCAGGCCGCCAGGCTAGAAGGAGCAGGGGCGAGACCCCGGCCCCCGGCCGGTCTCGCCCCACCAAGCCGCCAGGCTAGAAGGAGCAGGGGCGAGACCCCGGCCCCCGGCCGGTCTCGCCCCACCAAGCCGCCAGGCTAGAAGGAGCAGGGGCGAGACCCCGGCCCCCGGCCGGTCTCGCCCCACCAAGCCGCCAGGCTAGAAGGAGCAGGGGCGAGACCCCGGCGCCCGGCCGGTCTCGCCCCACCAGGCCGCCAAGCACCCACAGGGACGGGGGCTGGAGTTAGCCAACTTGTCGCACCCGCCCCCCAAAAGAGGGCCACTGGGGGGAGGTAGATTTTTCCTCCCCCTACTAGTATGTTTCCAAGCTAGAGCCAAAATTGGCCACCGAGAGTGCAAAATCTCCCAAAAGCTTAAAACTATACCGGGGCGAATACGGGGTTGTACAAGCACTCCTGTCCCTGGTAATTTTCATTCCAAGGATCTTCCTTGTCGGTCCCAAATCCTTCATTTCAAAGGACTCACTGAGCTCCTTCTTCAACTCAGCTATGCTGGCCTTGTCATCCCCAACAATCAACATATCATCTACGTACAACAGCAGAATAGTGAACATCTTCTCAGTCCTCTTCACATACACACAGTGATCAGCCCTGGTCCGTTGGAATTTACTCTTCATCATGAAAGAGTCAAATTTCCTATACCACTGCCTGGGTGCCTGCTTCAACCCATAGAGGCTCTTCTTGAGCCGGCAGACCAGATGATGCTTCCCCTTAGCCACAAAGCCTTCGGGCTGCTCCATATATAGCTCTTCCTCCAAATGACCATGCAGAAATGCCGTCTTGACGTCCATCTGCTCGACTTCAAGATCCATGGAGGCAGCCATACCCAACACCAGTCTGATAGAGGACATTTTCACTACTGGGGAAAAAATCTCGTCGAAATCGACACCTTGTTTCTGGCTGAAACCTTTCACCACAAGTCTCGCCTTGTACCTTGGCTGAGAGCAACTTTCATCCAACTTTAGCTTGAAGACCCACTTGTTCTTCAAAGCTCTCTTCCCTTTGGGCAATGGGACTAAATCATACGTCTCGTTCTTCTGAAGGGAGTACAACTCCTCTTCCATAGTAGCTGTCCAAGCCTCACGATCTTCAGCACTCTGAGCCTCCACATAGGACTCAGGCTCTCCACTATCTGTAAGCAAAATATACTCATGAGGGGAATACCTGGTATTGGGCCTTCTGACTCTCTCAGATCTGACAAGAGGAACCTCCACCACAGGTGGTACATCAACTGGCAGAGCTCCCCCTGCATCCGGAATCATCTCCTCATCAGGAATAAACTCACCAACTTCCTCCTCAGCATGCCCATCATCAGCAGCAGTCTCTACTGGCACATCATAAGCATAGAGTCTCTCCTCCGCAAGTGGAAACTGTGGAACCTGTGACTCCACAGCATTATGATCACCAACCACTTGATCTTCAACAAAGATCACATCTCTGCTTCTGATCATTTTCTTGTTCACAGGATCCCAGAGTCTATAGCCAAACTCCTCATGGGGAAATCCCATCAAGATGCACTCCCGGGACTTCTCATCAAGCTTCGATCTCTCTTCCTTGGGGACATGAACGTGGACTTTGCACCCAAACACCCGCACATGTCCGTACGACACTTCCTTTCCGGACCAAACACGCTCTGGAATATCACCATTCAGAGGTGCAGAAGGAGACAGATTTATCAGATGTACAACAGTTTGCACAGCCTCAGCCCAAAACTGTTTGCTAATGCCAGCTTGAGAAATCATACATTTGATCTTCTCAATAATCGTCCTGTTCATCCTTTCTGCTAACCCATTCTGTTGCGGCGTCCTCGGGATTGTCCTTTCATGTACTATGCCATGCCTTCTGCAGTAAGCGTCGAAGGCACCAGTGTACTCTCCCCCGTTGTCAGATCGAACTCGCTTTATTTCTTTCCCGGTCATCTTCTCCACCTTCGCTCTGAACTCTTCAAACTTTGCTAGAACATCACTCTTCTGCTTCACAGAATATGCCCAGACTTTCCTGGAGTGATCGTCAATGAACGTGACAAAGTAAGCGGCTCTGCCCACAGACTTGGGCTCAATAGGACCACACACATCAGTGTGTATCAAGTATAGTAACTCCGCCTTCCTCTTTGGTTCAGAATCAGCAAAGGAAACATGTTTCTGCTTACCGGCCAAGCAGTGCGAACACGTATCAGGAAGCCCTCCTGATAGCACCGGAAGGACCTTGTTCTTCACCAAGATCTTCAAGTTCTTCTCGCTGATATGCCCAAGTCTGCGATGCCATAACTCCATAGAGTCGCTCTCTGCCGCATTCACACTTGGACCACAGATCTTGGTTTTAGTACGATAAAGGCCACAACACTTCCTTCCTCTGGCTACTACCAAAGAACCCTTCAACAACTTCCAGATCCCTCCACCTTCAATGCTTGTGAAACCACCATCATCAAGCCTACCAATGGAAATCAGATTCATTCTCAAGTCAGGAATATGCCTAACGCCCTTGAGAACAATCTTCCCCAATTCAGTCTCCAAGTGGACATCACCACTACCAATAATCAACGACTCACCGGAATTTGCCATCCGGATCACACCAAGATCTCCCGCGGAATAGGTATAGAAGTAGTCTCTGTGAGGAGTGCAATGATAGGATGCACCTCCGTCCACAATCCAGTCTGTGTCAACGCAGTTCTGACAAGACGACCCACTGCACTGCAAGCATAACGGCTCAGCCTCCACAATCGATGTCGTCGCATCACCAATGGATTCTCCAACCTCCTTGGTCTTGCCCTTCAGGTCTCTTTTCATTTGGAAGCAATCCTTCTTGAAATGACCCTTCTTCTTACAATAGTAGCACTCGATATCCTTCTTAGACTTACCCCTGGACTTACTCCTGGAACTGTCCCTGTGCTTCACATCCTTCTTCACAGACCGGCCTCTTCCCTCCATGAGAAAAACACCCGAAGTGGAAGATCCAGAATCCTTCCTTCTCAGCTCTTCGTTCAGGAGACAACCAGACACCATCTCCATGGTTACCACGCCATCAGGTGCTGAGTTGCTCAACGACACTATTAGAGTCTCCTAACTCTCGGGTAAAGAACTAAGAATCATCAGAGCTTGGAGTTCATCTTCCAAAGTGATCTTCATGGACTCCAACTGATTGATAATACTTTGAGCAAGGTTCAGATGCTCAGTCATCTGTGAACCTTCCCTGTACTTCAAATTGACAAGCTTCCTAATCAGAAATGCCTTGTTACCTGCAGTCTTCCGCTCGTACAAAGCTTCAAGCTTTTTCCATAGTGCCTGAGCCGAGGTCTCCGTGGAACATGATGAAAAACAGAGTTATCGAGCCACTATCTAATGAACCATACTGCCTTTCGATCCATTTTCTTCCACTCTTCATCATCCTTAACTGAAGAAGGTCTCCCCGTCAACGGAGCATGGAGATCTTTACAATATAAGAGATCCTCCATCCGAGGCTTCCAGATGCTCCAATTCTTGCCATTCATACTGACCATCCTTGTGTTCTGTTCCATTGCTTTCTCAAACAACTCTATTACGGTCCACAAGTCGATTTATTTCAAGGGATTAACAAGAGAGGATAGGGAGCGGACCGATGGTCGTCACCTACCGCACCAAGTTAGAAACCGAGAAATACAAACGACTAGCCAAAGAACCTGGCTCTGATACCACTTGTTAGGGAACAGGGGTCCGAAGATAACGGCAACCCCCACCGATCAATAGAGTTAAAACAATAAGAAGCAAAAACAACAAACACCACCACAGATGAACACAGAGATATACGTGGAAAACCTTCACCACTTGAAGGTCAAAAACCACGGGGCACGGCACAACGAAAATCCACTATAATAAATAAGGATTACAAAAAGTATCTAGGTTTGCCCAAAACCTAGAAAGCCCTCCGGATTTGACACACAAATCCACTCATCTCTACCACCAAGATCAAGCCACAACTTCTCTACAACAAGGATAAAAATTCTACTCTCTCTTCAAGCAAAATAGCAAACGAAGACAAGAAAGGGTACACCTTAAACCGTAGACGAAGAAGCCCTTGAAACGGTAGAGAAATCTCCTTCCAATAGCACCGAGGAAACACCTCGTTCAAGCGGCGAAGAACCGCCTACAGCAGCGGCAAAACTTCCTTGCAGCAGCGGGAATGGCGGCCGAGGACGGCGCGGGCGCGGCGATGGCGGCCGGCGGTCGGGACAGGCTCGGCGATGGCGGACGAGCGAATGGCACGCGGGCTGGGGTTTCCGGCTGCTACTTTTCAAGACCTAGCCACACTAATCGGGAAGAAGATGAAGTTTTAAAAGGCCCGCACCTTTTTGACAAAACTGCTCACTATTTAATATAAAAAACTGCTCAGATTTTATAAATATAAAATCTGCCCTTCCCAGCCCAAGAGCAATCAGCACTAAAAAGGTTGAGACCTCAAAAACCAGGTTGCAACTCCTGAAATCCTGCACAAAAATCTGCACCTTTAGGGGCTGAACCCCAACAAATACATCCTTGAATTTACTTGCACTTGTGAACATCTCGTACGTTGAGTTCCACCCTGTATGACAATCATCACTTAACTTTCTATCCAGTAAATTTAGTTGTTTCACAGTCTCAGAAAATATTTTTAATCTTGCATCTGATCGTCTAATATACTCGACAATATCACGGATAACAAGAATAAGGTCTTTAATTTCAGAAATACCATCTTGGGCTATTAAATTGAGAATATGTTTGCAACATCTAACATCAAATAATTTTTCCTCACAAAGCAATCTTTTGGTGTTTCGTATGTAAAATTTTAAATTCTCTATAGCCGCATCATTCGCAGATGCATTATCAACTGATATTGTCATAATCTTACTCTCTATTCCCCAAATTTTCAAGCACCTCCATTCAGTATTTGCAATCTCAAGATCTCAACGAGGTGGTGAAATGTGAACATAGTTGAACACACATTTTTGTAGCTGCCAAATTTGGTTAATCCAATGTCCGGCGATTACCATATACTCGATACTTTGTTTTTTTTTCAACAAGCCATAGTGAGGCTGATTTAAGTCACATTTTTCAATAAAGCTTTCAACTTCTTTTTCTCCATCTCGTACACGTTTAAACAATAATTTGTCACTGTTGTTCGTGAAATGCTTTTACACTCTGGCATTCCCCAACTTTGCATCAAGTTAAATCCCTCTTTCTCTATAATAGAGAATGTGTGCTCATGTATCATTATCCAATTAGCTATCAACTCTTTCATGATTTTCATATCAACTTTATCATCATGTAACACAGAGAAAGAAGATGGATCCACTGCAGAAGACACAAAGCCTAATTGTGTTTGCGTTTGTGTAGATGTCTCCTTCTTGGCTTTTGCTCTACAATGTGCAACACAATTTTGAAGATGTCTGTGAAACTGAGTTGTTGGAGTGGCTTTTGATTTGACAATTTTTTTTGTTGTAGTGATTGCATGATATCCTAATTAAGCCATCTTTATCGTAATCTTACATAATAATTCTGACCAAATGGATGACTTTTTCTATCTTTTTGCCTTTTGTAGTATGTCTTCATTGTCTTCCTTCATTTCAGAACTTGTTAGAAGAGTATCCGCACTAGTTTTGTTTCTCACTTCATCTGCAATTGAATTCATATCACCAACCACTCTTTCAACTACTTTCCATGGCTCTGCATAATCGGACTAGTAGAATCTCCTACAGAATCCATATCTAAAAAATATAAAAATAAATATCGGAAATATGTATATCCGCGCAACACGGATAAATAATATTTCTGCGCTTTTTTTTATCCCAGCTGTTGGATCTAATCCAACGGCTGAGATTAAGCACCAATCGGTAAAATTAAACAACATGGCGAACAGTGATTAGCCAAGGCCCGTGATAGCACGCACGTGCATGTTTGTGCGCGCTGCTTGTTGTTCGTAATGGGGATTAGTATATAAAAAACAATATACATTTGTTACTGGCGGTGTGGGACTAATGTCCGATCGGACGGCTTCCAGGCGGTGCGGGACTTTAGTCCCACACCGCCAGTAACAAATGTATATTGCTGTTTATATACTAATCCCCCTGTAAATGGAAAAACATGTGCGCGAGAGCACGCTGTCTCACTCCCGCACTTGATCCTGTTTGGACCAAGTTGTAATCGAGCTCGCTCCTCCCTTTTTACTTTTCCGCGTTCCCATCCGTTGGATTTAAATCAAACGTCTAGAAGGAGGAGCGCGTATGTTGATGAAAAAAGCGCTGCGCGTACCTCCAGCACCCCGTAATTAGCTTTTATATCCATAAGTAAGTATAGTTAATCCACGAACTTGAAAATTTTAAGATAAAACAAAAAAACATTCATACTGTCATGATTAAATCAGGATCATCAAAAAAAAAAATAAGATCTAAATATTACATCACATATCTCATACCTCAATCCTCAAAGATTGAACCCGTCTTCAACACTAGAGCCAAGTAAAGAAGACATGCTTATAGAATTGTTCTGCATGAAAAAAATATGATTTTTTAACTGGGATCAGAATGGATTTGTTTCAATAGAGAGAATTGGAAGGATTCCAATTATAGGCCTAGTCACTAGTGGGTGTAGCAGCATATAAATGCCCAAATTTCAAAATGTATATCCATCACATTGCATTACATGAATGGTTTGAAAAAGAATACTCACAAGAATATTCACTAGCAGAGAATGTAAACAAAAAAAAATCAATCAGTTGCAACAAAAAATCAAAATAAAAAAATAATACCTCAACACAGAATCCTACCCATCCACTTGTACGATGTAGTTGTAACAAAAAATCAAAAAAAAAAAAAAACATAAAACAACAAGTTGAATAAATAATATCTTTGTTGGATGATTGGATCGAGCACAAGCAAGCCTGAAGGAGATGTTGGTGCAGTATGAGATATTGAGATTCTCCATTCTTTGAGTATGAAGTCTTGTTGCATAAGCAGGCTTGAGGGAGCAAAAAAAAAACTCTTTTTAATGAGTAATGACCATGAAACAAAACAACTCAACACATGGAAGACAAAACAATAACATTCCCCTAAAATCTGATGCTCAGATGATAAAGTAGTCATGAAGCTGAAGTTTTGAACGCCCGACCAGTTAGCAAAGATAACAACGATGCCGAGTAGTTGTTCGCATGAATGACAGGGGAGAATTGGGAGGAGAGCTAGCTATGAATAGAAGGGGACGAGCGGCTCTGTGGCGGAAAGTGGAAACCCTAACCTGGGATTGGGAGCGGAACCGCCGAAGGGGACGAGCCGGGGATTGGGAACGATTGAGAAATGAAATTTGAAAATAATAGGACAAGGGCCTTGAAGAATTAAGGAATCAGGAAAGGTACATCCGTATACAATATATTATTAGTATATTATATTGTTGAAGTCGGGAAAATCACTACTCCAAAATTCGAATCAATGCAGCCGAAGGTTATTAGTCTAGCGGTCGGGCTCGACGGCTTAGCGGGCTAGAACGCAGAAATAAGGACAACAAAAAAGACCCCAGGTGCTGTGGCAGGGATGTCCCACCACGTACCTGGATGCTTAGAAGAAACATCCCCTCAATAACAAGAGATGGTCGAGCAGGGTACTAGGGGGACGCTAGCTGGGAACTTGACTCTTCGGAGAAAGGATCCAAAGGCTCAGCTAATAGTCCAGGGAATGAAGTTGTCAAGATCTTTTTCAAAATTTTGAAGTCCATATTCTTATACCCCTTGGGTCCTATTTTTAGGCAAATTCAAAGGGAGATGGGGTCTCTAAGCGAGAAGACCCAATCCTACGATCATCGGTTGTTGCCTTCTTGGGACCTGGCTCAACTACTGGCGAGTATTGAATGATGATCATCTGCGGTGTTGATCGGAAGTCGCTTGCTATCGAGGGTTATTGGTTTAATAAAAATAGTGGGAGTTATTTTAATTAAAGTCCTAATTGAAAGATAAATTATATATGAAATGCAATACTAATTTTTTTTGCTTGATCCTTGAAAAATTTCCATGGCAAGTGGTTCACATTCCACCATGTACCTCCGAGCAATCCTTGAGAAGGAAAAGTTGAGTGAGACTAATTATTTGGACTGGTACAGGAGCTTGAGAATTGTTCTCAGGCAAAAGCGCAAGCTCTATGTTTTGGAAGAGGTGACCCCTGATGAGCCTGCCGGGAATGCGTCTCGTGCTGATAAGGATGCTTATAAGAAGTATTTTGACGACTCCTTAGACATCGAATGTCTCATGCTAGCGACCATGAACTCTGAACTCCAAAAGCAACATGAGAACCTGAGTTGCAAGGAAATTGACAAGCATCTCAAGAAAATATTTCAAGGGCAAGCTCGTTAAGAGAGATTCGATGTCACTAAGGCATTGTTCCAGTGCAAGATGGGAGCTCAGGACCTAGTAGGGACTCACGTACTAAAGATGATTGGGTATATCGAGAACCTTGAAAGACTGGAATTCCCTCTAGGCTAAGAGTTGACCACGGACCTAATTCTGCAATTGTTGCCGGACAGTTATGAGCAGTTTGTCTTAAACTATAGCATGAATGAAATAGACAAGACACTGGCCGAGCTCCTAGGCATGTTGCGAACTGCCGAGATCAGCATGAAGAAGGCCAAGCCTGCTAGCCCAATACTGATGGTGCATAAAGGCAAGGCCAAGGCCAAAGTCAAATGCTTTAAGAAGACGAAGGTAGGACCTAAGTCTGCTTTGGAGCCCAAGTCTTCTGCGCTGAAAAATAAAGGTTCAGGGAAAGAGGGAAAGTGCCACCACTGTGGCAAGGCTGGTCATTGGAGAAGGAACTGTCCTTCATATATTGAGGGTCTGCAAAAGATGAGGGGAGGTATGACTTCCGCCTCAGGTATTTATGTTATAGAGATAAACTTTTCTGCTCATTCCATCCTGGGTATTGGATATCAGATGTGGTTCTTACATTTGTATAAATGTGCACGAACTTGGAAGGAGAAGATGTTGAGTAAAGGAGAGATGGACCTGTGTGTCGGTAATGGAGCAAGAGTTGCTGTTCTCGCCGGGGGTATTTACCGTGTTGCTTTGCCCAGTGAGCTTGTAATTGAATTAGATAATTGTTATTTTGTTCCTTTCATAACTAGAAACATTATATCAATTTCATGTTTGAACATGATTGAATTTTCTTTTATTATTAAGAACAATTGTTGTTCTATATTTAAAAATGATGTTTGTTATGGTGTAACTCAAATGTTTAATGGTTTATATATTTTGAACCTAGACCATGAGATCTATAATATAGAAAAGTTTAAAATACTAAAAACGAATGACTCGAACCCTACGTATCTTTGGCATTGTCGTTTGAGTCATATAAATGAAAAAAACGTATATCCAAGCTCTATAGAAATGAACTATTGTACTCATTTGATCATGAATCATTTGAGAGATGCGAATCTTGTTTGTTAGGCAAGATGACTAAGGTCCCTTTCACTGGAAACAATGAGAGGGTTGGCGATCTCTTGGGTATAGTACATAGTGATGTATGTGGACCCATGAGTTCTATGGCCAGAGGTGGGTACTTCTACTTTGTTACATTTATTGATGATTTAAGTAGATACAGATACCTGGATCTTATGAAGTGTAATTCCGAGACCTTTGAAAAGTTCAAAAAGTTCAAGAACGAAGTAGAGAACCAACTAGGTAAAAAAAGTTAAAACATCAAGGGAAGTGAAAACAGTGCATTAGCTTCAGCTAGTTCTTGTTGCAATGTCAAGGGAAGTGAAAACAATGCATAATGTTTTCAATAAACAGATATATATTGTTAACGCTATTAGTGCTACTTTGAAACACAATGATCAATTACGAGTTGCGCAAAAAAAATATTTTTTTTGCGCACAGGAGTAAATCAAATTTGTTCACTATAACGACATAGGGACACTAAATGGTCGTCTCATCTTAACTTTGTTTGTATTGTTACTAATATGTATATTGTCACTTGCTCAATGTTACTTGATATTAATAAAAATAAAGAGACATCTGCAAAACGAGGAGATGCTAAAGCAGCTTTTAGAAAGATATTTTGTGAGAAAAATGAAGTTGAAGTTTCTGACATGACTGCTAAATACAGTGATCGTCGCTTTCGAAATTCACGTGATATCATTACAGTGGAACATCATTTTCGGATGGACATTTTCAATGCAACAATAGATTGTTGGTTGCAGACGCTGAACTGTAGATTCAATGAGAATTCTATGGAACTACTTCGTTTAACATGACTTTAGATCCAAGTAATGAATACAGATCTTTAAATATTGACGATTTATATTTTCTACAAAAAATTTCTATTATCAAGATTTCACGGAACATGAGTTTTATGTGTTGAAAACTCAGTTGCTATATTATGAGTTTAATGTTCTTTCTCATAAGAATTTGTCTACAATTTCCGAAATTTGTGAAAAATTAGTGAAAATGAAGAAATTAAAGACCTATTTTTTTATTGGCAGATTGATTCGACTCATTTTGATCCTTCCGGTCTCAACAATAACTACATAACAATCATTTTCAGTCATGAAGATTGTTAAAAAAAGACTTCACAACAAGATAGATCATGAATTTCTAGCAAATTGCATGACTTTTTATATTGAGCGAGAAGTAGCAGAAAAGTTTAATAAAAATTGGATCATAGATGAATTCTATGAAATGAAAATCGATGTGCACAATTGAAATAAATCTATATTATAGTTATTTATGTTTCATTTTGTTTATTAGTATTATTGGTTTACTTCTTAAATGTTTGATTAAGAATTAAAAAAAGGAATTATCATTTGTATTTAAAATGTTATTACATTTGTTTCTTTACGGTATTTTTTCATTTTATCTTATGTATCAGCCCCCTTGTTACAATTCCTGGATTCGCTCATGATCCTAATGCTCCTCTTCAGAACTCAAACTGAATCGCTTGCACCTTTACATGCATTTTGGCAAAATGCATCATAGAAATATTAATTTTTGACAAAATGCACCATGAAAGTTTAAATATAGCAAAATACATCTCCCAAAATCATTTTTTTGGCAATGTGCACTAAGCTATTATATTTTCTGCACTTCTTTTTCTTCACCTTATGGTGCACATTGCAAAAAAACAATTTTTGCGAGTGCATTGTGCTATATTTAAACTTTCAGGATCCATTCTGTCAAAAGCTAATATTTTTGAGGTGTATTTTCCACCAAAAATTCACCTCTTCATGATAAATGCAAATGTTATTAAAAAAAGCTGAAAAGTAATTAGAAAATATTTAGGCAAAGTTTAATAATAACTTAATATATGCATATAAAAGGGAGCCTAATTTGGAGCCCGGGAGAGAAATTAAATATCCCATTTTTAAAAAAATAAATAAAGGCAATAAATATAGGGCGGTGTTAAAAGCACATCGTGTATGGCTATTAACACACCAAAAAAACACCTAAAAAATTAAATCCCTAAATCTCCAAACACACCAAATCTTTAACCGCACACCAACCCGACAGCGCCCTCTCCTCCTTGCTTTGGCTTTTTTGTTGTTGCTCCCTCCCGATCGCACGCCTGGTAGGAGAAAGGGGTCAGGTCGCTCTCCCCTTCATTCTCTCATGTTGTCGTTCCCTTCCATCCGGCTCTATTCTGATCCCACCTGGTAGGAGGAAATCCCTCGCCACTTTCTTCGATCCCAACAACTATGAGGACGGTGGTCTCCAGTGGCTTTTGAAAGTAAGTTCTCTCATATCCTCTCTTGCTATTTCATTTCTGGTTTTTTTAGATTTAGTCATTCTTCATTCTCCTAAACCCAACATCGGGATCCATTAACCATGCACAGTAGATTGTTTTGGATTGTTTTTTCATTGTTTACTCTATTCTAAATCCTCATGTTAAAAATTGAAATTATTTGTAATGCTGGGATTTTTGTAGGAGGATTAGTGGCTAGTGTTTCCTTCCAGCCGGCCCAATTATGATTCAACTTTATAATGTTTCGTACATCTAGTTGCTAACCTGTGAATAATATGATGAAAGATTCCCCCACCATTATTACTAAATATCGTTCATTCCCTTAAATTTATAGGTGTTCGGGTTGACATTTTGTCTATGGTGCATAATCAAGTGCTATTTTGATATCATGTGTTTCAGTTGTTGAGTTGTTCTTCCGGAAACATTTGTAACATAAATGATATGAATAGATTGCAGGTTTATTAATGAAAATATGCCAAAATCCTATTTCAATCACTTATGTTGAAGTGCATTTTAAGTTGACCACAATTTTAAAAAAATGAAGAAGAATTTTTGGAGTGCGTTTTAATATTTTACTATTGGTGTATTAATAACCATTTGGTGTGTAAATAGTTTTTTTTTTGTGTCAATAACATTTGACTGTCAATAATCAAAAACGATGTGCTTTTAACATTGCCCTAAATATATTACACATTTATCTTAAATTACACATAAAAATGACAAGCATATAAATCACCTTAATTAAATTCGTATATATATATATACAGGAGCTAAATGCTAATCTGCTTATAAGTAAACAGTCCATAGCCGAAACAGCTACTGGCGTTGCTACTCCTCTAGTCCTCTTTTTGCAACTAATAAATATGGCGGCCGCCGGCCACGACGGCGAAGCTTCTCAAAACTTCTGGGGCGAGACGCCGGCGACGGAGGAGGAGTACTACGCATCGCAGGGGATTCAATCCACAAAATCTTTCTTCACCACTCCCCGTCCCCGTGGCGCCGTCCTCTTCACGCGCTCCTGGATGCCACTTCCCCGGCCCGACTCCCTTCCCCCGCGCGCCGTTCTTTTCATGATCCACGGATATGGCAACGACATTAGCTGGACCTTCCAGTCCACCCCCATCTTCCTCGCACGCGCCGGCTTCGCCTGCTTCGCCCTTGACCTCCCCGGCCACGGCAGATCCACCGGCCTCCGCGCCTTCGTCCCCGATCTCAGCGTCGTCACCGACGACTGCATCGCGTTCTTCCGCTCCGTAATCACCGCCCGCCCCGCGCTCCGCCGCATCCCCAAGTTCCTCTACGGCGAATCAATGGGCGGCGCCCTATGCCTCCTAATCCACCTCCGCCTCAAGGATATATACATGGATGAAAACATTTGGTCCGGCGCCGTTCTTGTCGCTCCGATGTGCAAGATCTCCGATGAGTTGCTGCCATTCTGGCCGATACCGGAGATCCTAACCCTAATTGTGCGATTCGTGCCGACACTGCCGGTTGTCCCGATCGAAGATCTGCTGGTGAAGTCGGTCAAGGTAGAGGAGAAAAGGGCGATTGCGCTGAAGAATCCTATGAGGTATTTGGGAAAGCCGAGGCTGGGGACGGTGGGGGAGCTGCTCAGGGCGACGATTGAGCTTTCCCGGCGGTTAAAGGAGGTGAGCCTGCCGTTCTTGGTGCTCCATGGGAGCGATGACGTTGTGACGGATCCGGCGGTGAGCAGGGAGTTATACGAGACGGCAAGAAGCGAGGACAAGAGCATCAAGATCTACGATGGAGTTTGGCATTCGCTGCAGTTTGGAGAGACGGAGGAGAACGTCGATCTGTTCAGGAGGGATTTGCTTGACTGGCTTAATCAGAGATGCCGAGGTGCTGCCGCCGTTGCTTCTTCTTCTTCTTCTTTCTGGCCTACAACAATTTGAAACCAGCTGTTTGCGAATTAATCATTTTCAGGTATTATTTGGATGTTGATATTAGCACTTTTTTTTTTGCAATCCAAATTCAAAATTTGAGTTTTTTTGCAAGCATGTATAAAAATTATTCTTTATTTGCACTCACCCATTGTGTGCTTATGCCTCTCATTCAATCCGTGATTCCGCCGGTAACCCTCATCTCTTTCTGTCCGGGCTGAAGGACTCCAAATCTGACAAATACTCCTTTATTTCTCGAGCGGCATTCTTTATCCCGACACGTTCTCCTCATATTTGGCAGCTATTTTTTCACATCCGGCGATCTCTCTTCCTCTTGACTGTGGTGCTGCTCTATTCCGCGATTTTCAAACGCTCATTCTTCCTCCAAGCGATGAATGCTTTGCTCTTCTCTTTTTCCAATTTTTGAGTAGTGATAGTTTTCGTGCTTGCGGATAGCCAATTTAAAAAATAATGCTTGCAGATAATCAAAAATGCTAATAGCCAAAACTTGAATGCTAATATCAACCCTTTTTTGGATTGTTTGATCCCAAGACTCTTTAATAGTGGCTATTGATATTAGCAGCTCTTTAAACTGATATTTGTACATCATTTTTGATATTCATAGTCCAAAATTTTGTGTCCAAATTTCTAAAAGAGGTCTGGGTGTGAAGAATTAATACAATTACACTAATCTATACTGGTATATTCGAGTTTTTGGGGGCGATTTTTGTGTCCTTGGCCTGATTAAGGCTCCGTTTGGGGGGATTTTTTTTCACCGGTCAAGTCCCGGTTCATGCGGTCATGACCGCTTGACCGGTGAAAAAAAGTCCCCCCAAACGGAACCTAAATTGCTTTACACACAGCACGCCATCATTGATTCCGGTATTCTGTCTCACCAGGACACAGAAATTCCCCAGTTTTTTGGGGCGGCAAAATGGTGCATATGCACAATCCTGCCACCGCTCTTCAAGATTATGCATTTGAAACTTTTGTCATAGTCTTTCAGATTTGGCACGGTGGTGATGATCGGTTGTAAACGTATGGGTTAAACTGTCATTCGTTTTGGATCACCTAACAAACATCATCCGTTTGAACATAAAAGTGGATGAAGTTTCTCAAGTGCGCATTAACGAATGACAATTTAAACCTCCATGTTCATGACCACCGCCACCGTGTTAAACGGAGTCTTAATCCAAAAAATTTTGGATGGGATATGGGCGTTCATGAGCATTGAAGTTTGATCGCACCTGCATAAATGTGGTGACGTTTTGACATAAAACATCATTTTTTGAGAAACAGTGTTTGTAACCACGTTTTTGCTGATGTCTGTGTTATTATTCATGAATGTCCTCACAACCGCCACCACACTGAAATCATTTCTCCAAAATTATATTTCAAGTCAACAATTAAAGAGTAAGATAATTAAGTGCCAGACATGAGATATTTGGTGGTTTAGTTACTTGCCTTGCTCATCAAAGTGAAAGTTTACAAGCTTGAGAGCATGAACAGGAAGGATGGGGTTGATTGCTCCAGCGACTCTCAATATCAGCTAATTGCAGCCAGGAGGTCTCGCCATACACACACAGGAGTATAGGAACTCACCTCACAAACTAGTTATTGTGCTCGGCTGGGGGAAGATGTGGGCTTCGAGCCCAGTAGGGAGAGAGAGCTTTCTAATTCCTGGAGAGCTATCCTAAAGCAAACCAAAGATCTTTCAATTCATGCTCTTAACATAATTAGAACAATTGCGTTAAGAAATAGGCAATGCCTCTTGAATTTGCTCGTGTTTAATTCCTTAAAATGACTTTAAAAATAAAATTTGGAGAAAGAGAATGCAGAATTATATCACTTTTAGAAAGCTCTTGCATAATAATATGCAAGACATTGTGGTATTTAAAGAAAAATGAGATTCAAACTTGCCCAACAATTGCTTTTTAAAATTTCATAAAAATAGTTAAAATAACATCTCTATAAAATAGTCAATGATCGTTCTAATCGTGGTTGTCAAATGTCAACTGCCCAATAGTTGGTAATTATATAACTTTATAATTATTGTGGGTTACTCAAAGTTCTCGCAGATCGGTCGAAATGAATTGTCTTTGTGCGGTAGCGGATCGAGCGCGCAAACAGTCGCATAAAATTTGAACAGCTGGCAAGAAGGCTTTTTTAACGTGGAAAATCTAGAAAGGATGAAAAACCACGTGGCCGGTTAGGTGCCAACCAAATGCAATTAATTCTTTCAGTGTTGCAAGTTTAGAGACCTCGAGGGTGACAGAGCGGCGCTCGTAACAGAATGCGGAGTGAGAACTTTGAGTTACCCTTGAAGGGGAGCATCAAAGGGGAAGTAGATCCTCGAAAGCCGGGGGAAATCTTCATGTCACCTTTGAAGGGAGGGAGATCTTCAAGTGTCGATAAAGATCTTCGAAGGGAGATTTGAACAGTAGGGAGGATCTTCGAAGGTGCTCTCTCGGGTGCTCAATAAAAGTGCCTTGAAATGAAATCTCTACGCTCCTTTTATAGTAACAGGGCTGTCCGGTATTTGCATCGTTGTAACTGTCATAACTATCGGAATGATGAATCACGTTCCTCGATCCAGAACATAAAGATCTTCATTTTTGCACATATGATGATTTTGCCCCGGGGCAATTCGGGGAGTTGGCGATGATAACGAACTGCGAACTTTGAACCTCAAACTACGAGCCGCAAACTGCGAACAATGAACTGTGAGCTGTGCAATGCGAGCTACGAATTGCGCCCTGTGGGGTGTGAACTGTGAGCTGCGAGTTGTCCTGCAATCCTTGCAGAGTCAAGAGAGAGAGAAAATTGTAACATACACTTGGACGGGTTATGTGCGCGTAGGGAACGCGAAGGCGTTCAAAGCATTATGAGCGGTAGTGGGTGCACGGTTGGGCGCGCTTTACCGCGTGCATTGGTGAGAGCGCGAGCTACCGCGTGGCGGTAGTGGGGTGCGTCGATGTGCGTACATCACCCTGCACATGGGTGCGGGCGTGCTACCACCCGCGCTACCCCACGTCGGTAAAAGCACAGTAGTGGGTACACAGCTGTGCACGCATCACCACGCACAAGGGTGTGTGTGTTGGCGGGCTCGTGCCGTCGATCGTGCTCCCGCGCGGCGTTAGTGGGCTCACGACCTTCTAGGAATATGGGGACCGCAATCACCAAACCGACTACAATTGAAGATAAGATATCCCAACCAAATCTCCGGAGGCGCATAAATCGAAATTTCAGGTAATTTGTTGAGGCTGGGGATAAAACTCACGATTTCCTTTATGAAGTTTAAGAAGGTGTAAACACCACTCCTTATTTTCAAATGTGATGCATATGCAACCAAATTAAGGGTAGATTAATGAATGATTCCCACAAGCTCCTCTCACTATCTCAGCATATGCAACCCAATTTCCTATTTTCTCTCCTCCACTCATTAGAGGGTACTCTCTATTTCCCAGAAATTTCCAGAGCTTGAACTTTGGGAGGGAAATCCATTTCTGCCGATGAAGTTTCCAGAGAAGATCTATAGGAAGAGGAAGGAGTCAGTTTGGACGTATCAATTTGCTCTATATTTGATGGGGTTTCCCTTGAATTTTTTAAGTTAAATCTGGAGGGTTTTTAGCCAAGGACACGGGGCCGAGCAAATCCGGCCAAGCCAGCCGCGCAAAAAGCCGAAAGTCCCAAAAACGCCCAAGAGGAAGCAAATCCGGCATGCAAGCGACCGCACTCCGCGCGGCCGCAGGTCCGCGCGGCCGCAGGTCCGCGCGGCCGCAGGTCCGCGCGGCCGCAGGTCCGCGCGCCCACAAGTCCGCGCGCCCGCGCGGTCGCGCCCCATGCGATCGCGCACTGCGCGGCTGCGCCTTGCTCGTGCGCACAGTGCGCCCCCCATGCGCAAGCGCGGGCGGCGGTCGTTGTCGCTGCTGGCGACCCTCATCGTCCGGAACCACCTCCTTCGTCGCCAGCCACCGCTGCCGCCTCCGAGCACCTTGCCCTGGCCGTCTGAATTGCCCGGAGGGAAGGGAGCACTCTTGTCATTTTGGTAAAACTAGTGATACAGGTGATCAAAATGAACAACGTCATTCATCAGCACAAATCACTCCCCGACGCAATTACCACCACGACCCTCCAAAAAACTATAATGGGCTCTCAGACCTTCATTTGAGAACAAACAACTCCGGAGGGAAGAGAATTCTGAGATTTTCGGCGAGATCGTGAACTTATGCCGATTTTCCGCTCAGGAATTCACTCCGCTCTCCTCCTTGCGCTACAGTTTCCTCACGCCTCAAGTGATGTCAACCATCTATGCGAGAGTGCTCCCATCTAGGCTCCGCATCAACGAAAGCGCTCGCTCCAGAAGCTCCGTGGACTTAGAAGATTTTCCATCAGAAACGCTTCCACCAAGATCATGTGAGTTCATCGTCATCTCAGGGCTGGAGCGCTTCCATCGAGGCTCCGAGGCCTTAGTCGTTTTCTGCTCGTTGCATTTCATTCTCTACACTTGTAACTAAGTAGCGGTCTGCCGCCCTCCGAGATCAAACTTCAACCTTTGTAAACATACGAGATCTAGTGAAATTTGACTCGACACAGATCTAGCCACGCGATTTTTCATCCTTTCTGGATTTTATATGTAAAAAAAGTCTTCTTGTCATTTGTTGCAGTTTTCTCTAACTATTTCTGCGCCTGGTTCAACTCTGAACTAAGGCGGTTCAATTATCCGAACCGGGAAAAAAGCCTGACTGCCCGCAACAATACTTATAATGTTTGATCTGCACGAAAAAGTGGATTGCACATATTCAAAATTAATTTGCATATATCCAAAACTAATTTGCACATAACAATCACTTAATTAATGCTAAAATTGTAATTTGATTGTTGATACCCTAAACCTTAATATAAACATAAATCTTATAGCTCTAGTAAAACTATGGTAAAAAAAGATAAGTAATCAAATATTTAAATTTGATTTCACCTAAATCCAATGATTTTTATTAATTAGTAGAACACATATAGATGTTATAAGATAATGTGCAGATATGTGTAGATATTATATACTACGAAGGAGAATGCGTGAGGAAGACGCCGAATTGAAGCAGCAGCAGCAGCATCGTCTTCTTCCTCTTATCCCTCTTCTCCGAGTCTCCCTCTCTCTCATGGCTGCCGTTAACACCATTGCCTCCCAGACATTCGTCACACTCCCTAATTCTATCTACTCGCTCACCAAGTACAAAGCCTTCCTTTCTTTACCTTCCTCTTCTCGTATCAGAATCGCCTATGTCGGATCTCGGAAGACCCGGACGCTGGCAACTGGTGCAATAAATGAAGAAATCCGCGCCATCCCCGTGCAAATAGGCGACATATCGGATCAGCAGGACGGCTTCGCGTCGCAAGGAAGTAGGGTGCGGGGAAATGACGAGGGCTTCCTTGACCAGCCAGTTCCAAGTACGGCACAGATAGTGGGATATGCTTTAGAGAGCGGTATTGGTGACGGAGGTGTTGGTGTAGCGGCTTGCTCTCCGTCGGATTCTCCGGTGGAAGTGGGAGACCAGGATAAACTGGCCGATCGGATCATCAATGCTTCCATCGTGCTTGCAGCCGGTACCTTCGCTATTACCAAGCTTCTCACCATCGACAGAGATTACTGGCATGTGGGTTATCTCTCTTGATCTTGTATTTTTCTTGCTTTGAATTACCAACACATCTGTTGTTTATTTCACATGTTCATGCCCTATATCCGCCAACTCCAATAGACAAATTGGCATTTTCAAACCACCCGCCTGAGCGGCCACATACTTTCTCCTAGAAGCAGCTGCTTCCACATGGTTCTATAGGATTCAACGGGTCCAATTCGGCTATCCTTAGTCGCAACACCCACCTCATAGTAGTCATCTTCAAACACTCCAGCTGAGCTACTAGAGCGTCTGAACTTTCTTCAAGTCAACTCAGCTTCAGACATGTTCCGTAATAAGTCTTACTATGTAGACATTCCTGTCGCTGAATATTTGGGTTGAGTCTATGTTGGGGTTGTGGAACACTTCCGGTCCTCTGTTTCTCACACCGGGTTCGCCCACGTGAGCTTAGAGGAATCGAAGTGTGATCCCCTCGACATCTCCGGGACCCACGACAGCGGGGTCCGGGGGCGGCAGCCCCCGGCGGAGGTCCCGCTGACCGGACAGCGGGCAGGGGTCCTGGGGACAGCGTCCCCGGTGGGGGCTCGGGGGCAACGCCCCCGGACCAAATTTTTCTGATGTGAATTTTTGGATCAGCGATCGTCGAACGCTGTGGTTCGACGATCGACGATCGTCGACCGGCCTTTTGGTTCGACGATCGTCGATCGTCGACCGGCCCTTTGGTTCGACGATCGACGATCGTCGACCGGCCCTTTGGTTCGACGATCGACGATCGTCGACCGGCCTTTTGGGTCGACGATCGGGGTCGCGATCGTCGACCGGCTTTTGGGTCGACGATCGACGATCGTCGACCGGTCTTGCTTGGTCGACGATCGTGGTGGCCGGCAGACGTTTATATACGTTGTTATTTTCCCGATTTAGGGATACGGATTCATTGCAGTCTGTGGCGGCGGATTCTTTTGGAGACGATACGAGGTATCTCGTTGAGATCGATCCAGAAGGTATTCTTCTTTGGTGTTTCTTGTCCAGAAGAGAGGAGAAGAGGTAGGATCGGATTTGATCCTTGCAACCTTTTGTAATCTGTTTCTTTTTGGTGAATACAAGAAGGAAGAAGAAGGGGAGAGAGGACGTAGCCCGGTTTTGGGTGAACCTCTGTAACATCTTGTGTTCGTGACTGCTCTGTTTTTGTGTTCTGTGTTTGTTATTCGATATTCGGATTTCTGCTTCTCGGCACCCCGGATTTCCTACAGTCTATATATTGAGGGACTATGCATAGGGAAGATTTGTACATACTAGGTGTGTTAATGATTAGAAGATTGAAAATGCCCAGCCTGAGATTTTTCTTACTGTTTTGAATGTTGGAGCTAATTGGAGAGGTTGTTTGAGGAGTGGATTTGTCTGCAAAGATGTGTGGGATACACAATGTATTTCACATCTCACTCTTAGGAAACCTTTGTTCAACCCCACTCAGAGGATTGGTATGGGCCAAGATGTTATTGGAACCAAACTTGAATACCATTGATGAAAGTAGAAGGTAGAAACTTGAGTGAAGGAAGAAGAAACAGACCCACAAATTCATTCCACTATAATCATAGAAATGCATGGGACATAGAACCTGAAGTAATAGCATGAAGAGAACACAACCTGAGAATTCCATAAACTGCACTCCCACATCTATTCCTCAATTCTCAGGTATTTATAAACCGGTTTTCCTATTAGGCCTCGTTCATTTGAGAGGAATTGGAGAAAAGAATTGGAATTGAAATTGCCAATTCCATTTCCGCTATTCAGTGCGCCTTTTTTCGCATGGAATTGGAATTTGGTTGAATTCTATAAGAACTCAATTTTTCCTAGGCGCTCTCACCCTTAATTCTTACCTCCCGTGGTAAGAATTCACGATTCCAGCATGTTCGCTCTCGTGTGAATTCCCCGCTTCCTCGCTCGTCCTGCTAGCGTTGAAGAAGGCACGCCTTTGCCACCTCTCAACATGCCCTCTCTCCTTATGATTCTCCTCGCCATCTCATTTATTTTGTTATTAGTCGTTGGGGATGGCATCAAGCACATGCTTGTGTGGATTCCTCCGAGTAGAGCACATGCTTCCTGAAGACATTTCTCGTTCTCCCGCTCAGAAAACTAGGGTTTTCTCATCATTTTCTCTCTCCTGCCGATGTCTTTTCCTCCATTGCCGCCTCTTCACTATTTGCAATGACCGGTTGTATAAGTTTATTTTGATTTGAGAGTTGTTGTCTTCCTCACTTAGCAATGTTGTATGCGATCTCATGCAATCCGCCTCTTCTTAGAATTGAGTGTGAAGATGCGTAGGAAGATAAGCAAAATTGAAAGCAAGTGTTTGTCTAAAAAATCTAGAAATTTTTTAAATATGAAGATGATGTTTCTTTTTTAGAATGATGTTTGTCTAAATTTCAATTTATAACCCAAGGTTTGAAGTTGTTTCTCACTGCCAAAGATTTATGAAATGTATCTTGTTATCCATGTTTAATTATAATTATGTATATTGCTGTTTGTATAAAAAAATTGTATAAGAGTTGTAATAGTTATTTTTGGACATTCGTGAATGTGTGGTTGCTAAATTGATTATATGTATCATGATATTTCAATTCTATCATGATTTTAAATTTTAAATTTCAATTTCATCCACTGAATTCTAACATTCAATCAAAAAGTGGAATTACTAATTCCAATTCCAGTGGCAGAATTCTTGCATTCATTCGAACAATGGAATTGGAATTGATTTCAATTATAATTCCCTCAAATTGGCCAATTTCAATTCCTACATTTCATTTCCCGCCAAGCGAATGGAGCCTTAGGGTAAAGGACACAAGAAACAAAAAAGAAAATATTATAAAATTGAAAGAAATATAAAACTAGAACCAATCTAACTCTAAAAGGACTTATTCTCACCCATTTTCCAACACTTACCCTTAAATGAGGTATGGAGAAATGGTGACATATTCCGAATTTGTCAAGAAGATCATGATACGCCTTTTTTGCATGATCCTCGGTGAGAGATCAGTGAGTAGTTGAGCAAATGTAGCATGGGTAAGATAGACTTTTGCATGATAGTTTTCCCTGGAGAAATGATAATCGGTCTCAATATGTTTGGTCCGATTATGCTGAGCACAACTGCTAGCCATACAGATAGTGGAACGATTATTAGTATAGTGTTGGATAGGAAAGTTGAGTTTCACATCCAACTCAAATAAAAGATGGACAACTCACACACTTTCACGCACCCCTTGTGCAGTGGCATGTATTTAGCTTCGACATTGAATCTCATACTGCAGATTGTTCCTTGTTTCTCTAAGTAACAGGATTACCTTATGCCCAATAACATGTGGTCGGTCTTATGTCATCAACATATCCATCACAATCAACATCAATGAGAAGTTCAACTCTGAAGTGCCCATGTGGTCTAAAAAGAAATTCTTTCCCAGGTCAAGTCTTCAAATATCTAAGAATTCTATTGATGACATCTAAGTGAGTATTGCGAGGGGCATCCATAGACTGACTCATGATGCTCACATCATAAGCAATATTCGTGCGGGTAAGAGAGGTAAAGAAGTTTACCAACCAGCTGCTAGTAGGACCTACCTTCTTTTACTGGCTCTCCCCCTTAGTTGCTAAGGTGATGATTGGTGTCAACAGGAAAATTAACAAGTCCTGCTCCCCGTTTGCCTATCTCTTAGAGAAGGTCAAGTGCATACTTGTACTAGCAAATAAGATGCAGTTTTGAAATCGAAGCACCTCAGTCCCAATAGAAAATTTCAACATGTCATGGTCCTTAGTTTCAAACTCTGCTCTGCAAACAGCTTCAGTTTTGTGACTTCAATAATATCTTTTCTATTGATCGCCATGCCATCCACGCATGCAATCAATAAAGTAATGTTCTCCCCCTCACGCGTTATAAAGAGAGTGTGATCGGCCCGACTTTGCTTGTAGACAAATCATTGTGTTGGAAAAGCCCACTTAATATTAGGCCCATTTGTATAGCATTTATTGCTTTTCTCTCCTCTCTTTAGTCCCACATTGTGTATAGGCCTTTTCTCTCTCTTTCTCTCATCTATATATATGTACTCATTCTTTGTATTTGTATCAAGTGGACATATATACAATGTTGGCTTTCTCCATTTCTACATGGTATCAGAGGGAGGTTACTGACTCCTGCGGACTCCCCTTTCTGTCCGCCCTGCGGCCTGCGACCTCCTGCGGCCTCCCTTTTCCTGTCCGCAGCCTCTCCCTCCGTGGAACCACCTCTCCTCTGCGGCCTGCGAAAGTGAGTCCGCATCTTCTAGCCGCTTCACTCCTGCGGCCTCCCTTGTCCAGTCCGCAGCCTCTCCTCCTGTGGAACCACCTCTCCTCCCGCCTTCTCCTTCCTCCTCTGGCCCCCTATTTATAGCCATCCTGTGGGGTCCACTGCTTCCCTTTTTCGCTGCGGCCTCCTCTTGTCCGGCGCGACCTCGGCGACCTCAACCTCTTGGTTTCCTTCGTCCGCCGTAAGCTCAGCGTCCTCTGTCCGCAGTCCGCCTGCTTGCGGCTGCTCTCCTTCCTCTTCCGACAGTTTTTTTTCTGTCCGCCGCGGGTTAGACCCTCTGCGTTCTTTCAGTCTTGCGGACTGGTCCAGCCCGCCGCGGTCGCTCTCTTGCTTCCCCGGCTTGTCCTCCCTTTTGAGCTTGCTCCTGTCCGCCGCGGTCTGATCCAGACCGCCGCGATCTGTTCCAGTCCGCCTCGCCCTTCTTCCATCCGCTGCGGCCTCTCTTGGCCCACTCCTTGCTGAGCGTCTGTGCTCACCGCGGTCTCTTACTAGCTCGCCGCGCCCTCATCCAGGTCGCCGCATCCTCTCCCAGTCCGCTGTCTGTCCGCTTCCTCTAGCTGCTGCCTCCAGCCCGCCGCGGTCTCCTCCAGCTCGCTGCGGACTCCAGCCCGCCGCGGTCTCCTCTAGCTCGCTGCGGCCTCCAGCCCGCCGCGGCCTCCTTCAGCTCGCTGCGGCCTCCTTCAGCTCGCTGCGACCTCATCTAGGTCACCCTCATGTCTACGTCAGCAGACTCCGTCGGCACGGCTGTTCCTCCTGAACGCCCGGCCTCTATCCAGGAAGTCCGCGACGAGCTCCGGATCACTACAATTTCGCTCACTGGCAAGAAGAACTTTGTGGAATGGGCACACTCGGTTCGCCGTGTCCTTCAGTCAAAGGGATTCCTTCATCACCTGACTCAGGCCGTTATTGGTGTCCCTACTGAGGAGTGGTTACGCAATGATGGGCGTGTGCAGACTTGGCTTCTCAACTCTCTTGATGGCGAATCTTATCGCCTGGCCATGTATCATGAGACGGCCAAAGGCATGTGGGACGAGCTCCACACCCTCTACTCTGGCAAAGATAGTCTCCACCATCTATATGATATCATCACCGCTCTCCAGGCACTTGACAGCAGTGGCGCAACCGACCTGACGTCCTTTGTTGCTCAAGCCCGGTCTCTGGTTGAGGCTTGGATCCACCATCAGCCTCCCACTCTAGATCTCGCTGCTCAACGTACCCAAAAGGAAGCTGTGGGTATCGCCATGATGATGGCCCGGGTACCCCCTCATCTTCACAGTGTCCGGGCTCACATCCTCTCCTCTACTGTTACACCGTCCTTTTCCGATGTGTGCTCAATGCTTCTCAAAGTCTCCCCGCCTCCGGATGTTCCCGGACTTCCTTCTCCGGCCCTTGTTCAACAGGCACCAGCTCCCTTATTGCCTCTTCCCCCCTCTGCCCGTGCTGGCCGCTCTGACTCTCGCGGCCGGGGTCGAGGTGGCCGGTCTAGGCCTAAATGCTCGTTATGTGGTAAAGATGGTCATCTTGAGGCCACTTGCTTTCGCAAACATGGCCGACCTCCTCGTCCACATGCCTCTGCTGCTACTACCGACTCTGCCTCCTCTCGTACTGAGCTCGACGAGGTTCGTCTTCAGCTCCAGCATCTTCATGGCTTGCTCAGCCGTCCGCCTGCCTCGGTTGCCTCTGCTGCCTCTATCTCCAATGAAGGTATCGCCTGCCTATCCTCTGGCCCGCGCTGGATCCTTGATTCTGGTGCCACTCATCATATCACCTCTGTTAGGCCACCGCAGTACTTGTCTTCACCTCACCCGAAGTACATTACTGTTGCTAATGGGGCATCGGTTCCCGTCTCTGGATGTGCTGATATTTCTCTCACCTCTTCTCTCCTCCTGCGCTCGGCTCTACATGTTCCGGGCTCTCCTTTCAATTTACTCTCTGTTGGTCGCCTTACTACTGATTCAAATTACTCAGTGACATTTACTTCTTCTTCTTTTCTCATATAGGATCAGCAGACGCAGACTATCATTGGTAGAGGACGACTGCAGAATGGGCTCTATCTTCTTGACGACTCTCCCACTGTCCTCGCATCTATCTCCTCTTCGGATTGGCATCGCCGTCTGGGACATGCTCCTCTTCCAGTCCTCCGGAAGGCTCTTCCTGATGTTACTCTTCCTGCTTTTCCATGCGACACATGTATTTTGGGCAAACAGCCCCGTTCTTCTTTCCCCCCTCATTGTACTCGGAGCTCCGCTCCTTTTATTTTAGTACACTCCGATATATGGGGTCCGTACAAATTTACTAGTATTTCTGGCTATCGCTATTTTCTTACTTTTATTGATGATTACTCTCGCATGACGTGGTTATATCTCCTTCGGGATCGCTCTGAACTTCCCCGCGTATTCCGGGCTTTCATACTTGAGACTCGCACTCAGTTCTCTGCGCCTATTCGCACTATTCGTACTGACAATGCGCGGGAGTACACCAGCCATACGTTTGCCACTCTCTGCTCTGAATTCGGCATTCTTCACCAAACATCATGTCCGTACACTCCACAACAGAATGGTGTCGCCGAGCGCAAGAATCGTCACCTTCTTGATGTCGCTCGCTCGCTTATGCTTCAAATGCAGGTTCCCAAACCGTACTGGAACTACGCTCTCTCCACAACTTGCTTTCTCATCAACCGCCTCTCGTCTTCCGTCCTCCAGTATGCTACTCCCTTCAGCCTCCTCTTTCCCACAACTCCGCCTTTTCCCCTTCCGCCACGGGTGTTTGGGTGTACCTGCTACGTTCACCACCTCGGTCCCTCCACGGACAAATTGGACCCTCGTGCCACCAAGCAGATCTTTGTCGGGTACTCGCGCACTCAGAAGGGTTATGTATGTTATTCGCCTACTACCCGCAAGGTTACTGTCTCGGCTGACGTCACTTTCCGTGAAGATCTTCCATTCTTCCCTGCTCCGGATATCGCTCTGAGTCCAACTCCCGTCGTTCGTCCTGTCATTCCTGCTCCTCACTCCTCATCCTCTCTCTCTTCCACACCTCCGGTCCGTCCACCACCACCGGTTATCCGGGTCTATTCTCGTCGCTCTCCTCATCCCGTGGCTCCTCTGCAGTCGGCCTCGCCCTCTGGTGCTCTGCTCCCTGCTGCTCCGGCTCTCGTCTCTACCGCCCATCCGATGGCGAACTACGTCTCTCTTCATCGCCTCTCCCCCTCTCTTCTTCACTTTGCCACCTCATTATCCTCTGTTTCAGTCCCTAACTCTTTGCAGGAGGCGCTTCACCATCCTGGCTGGCGGGCGGCCATGGACGAAGAAATGACGGCCCTTTGGGCCAACCAGACCTGGGTCTTGGTTCCCTTACCTCCCGGTCAGCACCCTGTTGGATGTAAATGGGTCTTCGTCATCAAGCATGCTCCGGATGGCACTATTGCCCGGCTGAAGGCCCGTCTTGTGGCCCGTGGCTTCACACAACAGGAGGGCCTCGACTATGAGGAAACCTTCTCTCCGGTGGCCAAGCTTAACACTGTCCGCGTTCTTCTCTCCGTCGCGGTGCACCGCCGCTGGCCCCTTCATCAGCTTGATATCAAGAACGCCTTTTTGAATGACGACCTTCAGGAAACTGTCTACATGCGCCAACCGCCCGGGTTTGAGACCACGGGGGAGTCTCGAGTCTGTCTTCTCAAAAAATCAATTTATGGTCTCAAACAGTCCCCACGGGCGTGGTTTGACAAGTTTAGCAAGGTGGTTCGGGACATGGGGTTCACTCGGAGTTTTGCAGATTTCTCCCTTTTTACCCGACACCGGGCCACTGGCACCATTCTCCTGTTGGTTTATGTTGACGACATCCTTCTCACTGGGGATGACTCAAAGGGGATTCAAGACGTCAAACAACATCTGAGCACTGTTTTTCAGACTAAAGAGCTGGGGAAACTTCGCTACTTCCTTGGTCTCGAGATCGCCCGGCGGCCGGACGGGTTGGTACTCTCCCAACGAAAGTACTGTCTCGATCTTCTCAAAGATGCTGGTCAGTCTGGTTGCAAGCCAGCGTGTACCCCGATGGAGGCAAATCACAAGTTATGCGCTCATGCTTCGGATGACGATTTACTACTTCCGAACCCCAAATACTATCGACGTCTTGTGGGCAAGTTGATCTATCTAACAGTCACAAGGCCGGATATATCTTTTGCAGTTGGGGTTGTCAGTCGGTTCATGCATGCCCCCCGGGCTTCTCATCTCCAAGCGGTTGAACGGGTTCTTCGATACCTTAAGGGAGCTCCAGGTCAAGGACTGGTTTACAAAACCTCCGACTCTGCTCCCGCATTGGTTGCCTATTCTGATGCCGACTATGCGGGTTCCCTGGACGATCGAAGGTCAACTAGTGGGTTCTGTACTTATTTTGGTGGGCATCTTATTACTTGGAAGAGTAAGAAACAAGTTGTGGTAGTCCGTTCCTCTGCAGAGGCTGAATACAGATCGATGGCCTCTGTTGTCTCAGAACTCACATGGCTTGAAAGTCTCCTTACTGACCTGGGAGTAAAACTCCCCTCCTCTGCTGTTCTATTTTGTGATAGTCAAGCCGCCATACACATCGCAAAGAATCCGGTCTTTCATGAGCGCACAAAACATATCGAGGTTGACTGTCACTTTGTTCGTGAGAAGGTTCAATTGAAGAAACTTGAATTAAAGCATGTTCCAGGAACTGATCAAGTTGCCGACATCCTCACAAAGGCCTTATCAAGCACTCTGTTCTCCCAATGTTTGTCCAAGCTGGGTGCATATGACCTATACGCTCCAGCTTGCGGGGGAGTGTTGGAAAAGCCCACTTAATATTAGGCCCATTTGTATAGCATTTATTGCTTTTCTCTCCTCTCTTTAGTCCCACATTGTGTATAGGCCTTTTCTCTCTCTTTCTCTCATCTATATATATGTACTCATTCTTTGTATTTGTATCAAGTGGACATATATACAAGGTTGGCTTTCTCCATTTCTACACATTGCATAGCCTCAATCAGACAAACTATGCACGAGGCAATTGTTTCACCCCATAGAGAGCCTTGCGATGTTTATAGACCCGACCATTGGTTATGAGACCAGGGGGAGGCTGCAAATAGTTCTCTTCCCACTGGTCATTGTGAATGAAGGCATTATTAACATCAAGTCTGTGAAGACCCCAACCATTGTTGGCCAAACCCAATGGATCATCTAAGCTCTGATGTGCTCTTGCACTTGAGCCTGACTCTTTTTCCACCACTATGATCAGCCTCAACAGAGTAACCATGATTAGCCTCAAAAATCCTTCATAAACATTTTGTCTCACTGTCCTATCAGATTCAGCCGTGCATCATTATTGTTCATTTATCATTTGGCCCAATTATCTGAGATCTGCACAGCTGCGGTGCTTTCTCGTGGTCGGTTGTTGTGGTTTTCATATTTTAAGTGTCTACTTTTGATCGTTAATTTTCCCCAATAACTTATCTTTGTAGAACCATTAAAATTTTAAATCCTTAAGCTAATCAACTGTGACTTATTACTTCAGGGGTGGACCATATATGAGATTCTCAGATACGCCCCCCTGCATAACTGGGCTGCCTATGAAGAAGCTTTAAAAACAAACCCTGTCTTGGCTAAAATGATGATTAGTGGAATAGTGTACTCTATGGGCGACTGGATTGCTCAGGTAACTACCGCAGTTGAATTTTCAGTTTATCACATCTTTCTCTTTACTTTTTTTATTAAATCTATATAAATTGTCATTAATAATGTTATTACAGTGCTATGCTGGTAAACCACTTTTTGACTTCGATCGAACTCGCATGTTCCGCTCAGGACTCACAGGATTTGCTCTTCATGGTTCCCTTTCTCATTACTACTATGAAATCTGTGAGGTAGTTATAATTTATTTATCAATGCTGCAATTGGTCATTGAATTTTATGCTTTTGATTCTTACATGCAGTTTCTGTGTGTAGTCTATTTTTCCATTCCACAGTTGGTGGGTGGTTCCAGCTAAAGTGGCATTTGACCAAACTGTCTGGTCTGCAATTTGGAATAGCATCTATTTTGTTACCCTTGGGTTCTTGCGGTTCGAGTCTCCGGCTAGTATTTTTGGTGAACTGAAAGCTACCTTCTGGCCTATGTTAACGGTAAGAACCAAAAACCTCCATATTATGGACAATAATTTTGGACTGATCTAAATCAAATTGAAATGATTCTGAAATTGGATTGAAATCATTCTGAGGTTGGATTGAAATTATTCTAAGTGAATCTAAGTGAGTTGTAGATTCATCATTTCATTTAAAGCTGGATCAAATCGATTTTAAGCTATTTCGTTCCAGCCCAAATACAATTCAAGTTGTCTTAAAAAAATTATTTGCAATTTTGACTTAGCTTATCTCAGTTTAGTGATTATCAAACTGGTTTTGATTTGGATCAAAGCCATTGTTTCATCCTCCATTACTTCTCCTGAGTAGATCTACTTCTGAAGCATGGACTAGTCTTGATAAACTGACTCTCTCCTCTCCCCAAAACTTACATCAAGCACTCAATGTGATTAACTATGATCTCTACACAGATTTGATTACATCTGTTTCATAGTTTCCTTCTGGAAAAAACTTTTGCATATATCATCAAACAACCTTCTCATTTTTTGATTGTTTCTCATGAGTACATCTACCTCTTCTAACCTCACCCAATTAAACAACCACAAATTAACATCTAACCAACCTCTGCCTCACTCTCAACATATTTCGCCTTCTGCATGGTACTAACCTGATTGTTGAGACTTGAGAGTACGTGAACAATTACCTTTTTCCATTATGGTTGAGCTTTCCACATAATGAGCAAATGCTTTGGAAGTGGCAGTCATTTCAATAGTTAGGAGGTGAGAGTGCATGAACAGTTAGCTTTTTTCATTATGGTTGAGCTTTCCACATAATGAGCAAATGCTATGGAAGTGGCAGTCATTTCATTAGTTAGGGGGTGAATGGGTGATGCAGAATCCAACCATCAAAGCTCTATTTTAACTTTTGCAACAATAGCCTTTATATATCCAGTGAATCCAACGTTCGGGGCATAGTGTTCATTGAGAAGATCACGAGGCATTGCAAATTATTTTGACTATAATAGGAGGGAAGCTTGTCCCATATGGTCTTTGTGACCTTCATGTACTGTGACAAGGTTGTAGGGCACTTTCTCCATGAAATTCAGCATCCTTGCCTGAATACAATCATCACATGGCCGTTGATTAGAAGCAATAACTGGGATCTCCTGCGTCACCTAGTAGACTTGTCTTTGTGCATATGAAGGGCACAGAGAAATAATTTGCCCATTGAGGATAGTTATCCTATCCAGTGAGCGTGAGGGTGACAATCCTAAGTTCCTCATGATCCTCATGTGGTGACAAAGAAGAGAGTATTGGACCCATCACCTACATTAGAAAAGACATAAAAGGGAGTGTCCATAGACACAAGAGATCGCACGTGAGATGCATAAATAGGTAGCAACATGAAGTCCTTGATTGTAGGTATTAGGGATCTGATCTAGTTGAACGGGGTTGTGTTACGTCTTGAAAGAATCGGGTAACAGAATGGGAGCTCAATATTAACTAAAGTGTAGTTTTACTATTTATAGTTATCGGGGCTCTGTTATGTTTGATTACTGACCCAGGACGTCCAAAGAGATATCGAACCAGGATACCGATATGGCCGCAACTAGAGGTATTCACGATGTACAACCCCAGTTTAGTGAGCCGGACAAGACTCGCCCCAAAAGAGGCCGGGCGAGCTTATGGGCTGCATGTGAGAGGCCATGATGCACCCAATACAGGGCGAGTACGATCTCATAAGAACGGTTGTGGCTAGTCCAGGTTTGGCGCAGGGTTGGCAAGCTCAACACATCGACAAACTCAACAAAAGCAACAAGCTCGACAATTCAGCGAGCTCAGCAAAGAAGCGAGCTTGACAAATAAGCAAGCTCGACAAATCAGTGAGCCTGGCAAATCAGCGAACATAATACAGTTGGAGGTTGCCTGGGTGACTTAACGTTGGGCGAGTCCAGGGTTTAGGTGAGCTCTGTCCGGGCGAGTTCCCAACCCTTTGGCTGGGGTACTCACCTAGAAGGTGGGTAACCAGTGTAGCACAGAGCATGATCTTTAGTACCTTTCAGGTATCTCAGCAGCCTATCTAGGGCTTCCCAATGCTCTTTGCCTGGATTAATGGTAAAACGACTCAGCATGCTAACCGAAAAAGCAATGTCTGGTCTAGTACAACTTGTGGCATACATGAGACTACCAATTATTTTGGAATATTTGACTTGATCAATGCTGGTCTCTACGTTAGGACTCAACTTCACATTATGATCAAATGTCGTCTCAATCGGCCTACAGTTATCATATCCCCAGGTAGAAAGAAGTTGCTCAATATAATGAGCCTGACTAAGAGTAACTCGACCCTTGTCAACTCTAACCTTCATACCTAACAGGGTATCCACAGGACCAAGGTCATTCATGTCAAAAACTTCTGCCAGAGTGGATTTAATATCCCTAACTGCAGCAAAATTAGACCCCAAAATCAACATGTCATCTACATATAAGCATATGATGACTGTCAGATTCGACAAAGAGTGGTGATAAAGGCATTTATCTGAGAGACTGGACTGAAATCCGAGGCTCTTTACCACCTGGTCAAACTTCATGTGCTACATCTTAGGCACTTGTTTAAGCCCATAGATTGATTTATCCAATTTGCACACTTTATCTTTTAGATTTTTCTGCACATAACCTTCAGGTTGTGTCATGTAGATCTCTTCATCAAACTCTCCATTTAAGAAGGCTGTTTTCACATCCATCTGATGAACTATAAAGTTCTCGATAGACGCTAAGGCCAGAAGAATCCTGATAGTCGACAGGTGACACACATGTGAATAAACATCAAAGTAGTCTATTCCCCCTGTTGTTTATAACCTTTAGCTACGAGATGCGCTTTATACCTGGCTATGGACCCATCACTATGTAGTTTCTTCTTCAACACCCACTTGCATCTTAGGACTTTAGCGCCTTTCGATAAGTCAACTAGATGCCAAGTATTGTTATGTAACATCGAGTTTATCTCATCATCAATGGCTTCTGCCCACATCAACGAATCTCTAGATCTCATTGCCTCCTGGTAGGAGAATGAATCATCCTCTAAGTGGTAGGTGACGAAATTCTCACCAAAATTCTTAGGGATTCTCTCTCTTGTAGATGCTCTAAGTGGAACAGTTTCCACCTCTAGAGGTTGGGGAGCAGTGTCAGAAGGGCCAGCTACAGGTTCTACGATAGATTCTGAAATCATATCATTAGACCCGGAAACAGACAAACCATGACCCTTGACAAATTTATCTTCAAAGAATATGACATCTATAGACTCTATCACGATATTCGTGGATAGATCGAGAAATCTGTCGGCTGTACTATTTTCTGCACTACCTAAATAGACACATGTTGTCGTCCTAGGTCCCACCTTAGGCCTCTTAAGGTCTTGTAATCGCACATATGCGATACAACCCCAAGTCTTTAGAGTATCATATCTACAAGGATGACCGTGCCACAGCTCATACGCGGTAGCAGTGAGCTGAGAATGAGGCACCCTATTCAGAATGTGATTTGCAGCACGAACTGCTTCTCCCCAAAAGGAATTAGGCATGCCAGCTGTTATGAGCATAGAGTTCAACATTTCTGTCAAAGTTCTATTCTTACGCTCGGCAACACCATTTGACTGGGGTGAGTAAGGAGCTGTAGTTTCAAGGATTATTCCCTCAGAGGCACAAAATTCCCTGAACCCAGAAACAGTATATTCTCCTCCCCGATCACTTCTAAATCTCTTAATTTTCAGGTTCAACTGATTTTCTACACGAGACTTAAAGGTCTTAAACGTCTCAAAGGCTTCGTCTTTCGATTTTAACAGATACGCATGACAATATCTTGAAAAATCGTCTATGAATGTAATCAGATACTTTCTTCCCCCTCTAGTGACGTGGCTACGAAAATCACAGAGGTCTGAATGTATCAACTCAAGAAGTTTCGTGCTCCTAGAAACCGATTTGAATGGCTTTCTAGTGATTTTGGTTTGAGCACACACCTCGCACTTGTCAAATCGAATCGACAGATCTAAGAGAATGTTATGACTTTTCGCTAGATCTAGCCTTTTCCTATAGTTCACGTGTCCAAGTCTGTTATGTAACAACTTAGGATCAATAAGGTTCGAACTTATTTGGTTAATGCTATCGTTGTTTAAGCTAAGTCTATACATTCCGTTGATCAGATACGCACACCCAAAATAATGTGAATTTACCGTTAAGGTCATTCTACCGTTTTGAGTTGTGAAGGACATACCAGCCTTATCTAACAGACTCATAGAAATCAAATTTTTAGTTAAAGATGACACTACTTTAACATTATGCAGAAAAAGAGTTTTACCTGATGAGAGGACCAGCTCGGCTGTCCCAGCATGGGTCACCTCGGTCTCTCCTCCATTGCAGTTCTCCACCTTCTCCTGGACCGCCTTGACCTCAGCAAGTAAACCTCTGTCATTCGTCACATGACAGGTAACACCGCTATCAAGCCACCACTCAGAGGACGAACTGCGATGACTGCTCCCGATCATAGCCACGAAGGACTTGGGATCTGAGGCATCAACCAGCATGTTCGCCACATTTTGCGGGGCATCCTCCTTTTTCTTCTTAGGAGCCTTGCACTCAGCCGCCCAGTGTCCCCACTTGCCGCAATTGTGGCACTTGCCCCTCTTCTTTTTGAAAGAAGGCTTTTTAGGCGCCAACTATGCAGAGACTTCACCTTTGGGTGTTGGTGGCTTCCTTCGAGGCTTGCTGGGTCGAGAAACGAAGTTAACAGCCTGTGAGTACTGACCAACCTGTTCCAAGCTCTTACCAGCAATGTTTTGATCCTCGATATGAATGAACCTTTTGAGTTCATCCAATGCGATCTTTTCCTTCAGTCTGTGCATTTCAGTCTTGAAGGTCAACCACTCAGGAGGTAACTTGCTAAGAATCAGACATACAAAGAGATTATCCGAGATATCGGACTTATCGTCCGCCAACTTGAGACGCAGACTCTCCAGGTCAATTATTTGAGAGGTGATTGACGAGTTCAAATTAAATCTTGAAGTGAAGAGTCTCTCCCCAAGGAGAGTCCTCGACAACCCCTCTTCCTTCTGGAAGTGCGCATTCAAGCGATCCCAAATCTCCTTTGCAGTCTTATGACTGCTGTAGGTCAGGGCGAGTTTAGGGTTCAGTGAATTTAAGAGGTAGTCCCTGCAGAAGTCTTCGTCTTTTCTCCACTGAAGTTCGTTCACGTCCTCTTCGGTAGTGGCAAAATCACTCAGGACCGTGTAGAAAATCTCACGTTCCTTCATACCAAGTTGGACGTGCAGCTTCCAAGCGTGGAAGTCGGAGAGATCGAACGACTGAAGTTTGACGATGTCGTAGGAGGTAATCTTCGACATCTCGCTAAAGCTAGAATAGTAAAAACAAGAAAGAAGTCAGCTGATCCGCGTGAGACGAGAACGGGTCTTCAGATCCAATCCAGAAATTATTTGCTCCTCCTTTACGACTGAGAGTACCCGTCGTAGGCTAGATCCGATCAACAGAAGACCCAACTGAAGCACACCTCCTCCACCAACAAGAGGATCTATAATTTTTTTCTTTGATCTTGGACAACCAACCAAGATCGAGATAGCCAGGAACAGCGGCCGAAGGAAAACAGTCACAACTACAGCTACCAAGAACTGCAGATCGGAACAGTAGATCCACAAACCCAGAGAAAAGAGACCGAGTCACCACAGATCTGGAGTTCGCATTAACGAACAGGAACTCTTGATTTTAGATCTTGTTCTTCCGAAAGAACAAATCCAAATGATGGTCTCCCGTTTCTAGAACGCCAACTGGATATGTTAGAGAGATATCCTGGCAGCAGTGTGGGAGGCAAATACCAGACAGAAGTCGGAATCGTCGAACGACGATCAGCTGCACGCGAAATCCTCCTCCTTCGCGATAGATCTGACGACGATGTCAGAATCAGCGAGATGCAGAGAGCGGCAGCCAAATCGCGAACGACGGCGGAAATCGAGAGCGGCTACCTGCGGCGAAAAACCTCAAACGGCGAAAGAGGTCGCTGCTTCCGAATCTCTGGTGACGCAAAACTCCGGAGCAGAGGAATATCGTCGATCTTCTTCTCTCTCTCGATGGAAAACAACAGCGCGACCGATCTCGCGAAGAAGGATCGGGATCTTGCGACGAAGAGCGGCGGATTCGTGAAATCGCAGAACGACGGGAGCGGAAAAACCCTAGCAGCGGATACTTTGAGAATGTGAGAGAGAACTCCGCTCAAAGTATTCTACAATACCGCATCTAAGTATGGAATGGGTATTTATAGTACTTCCAGCGTAGAGCAAGACCCTAGTATGACACGAACCCGTTAACCTATTCCGAGTCGGCCTCGACACGTGCGGACATATAATAAAATAACCTAACAACTTTGAGTTGATCGTTATTGCATTCGCATGTGTCGTGTAATTGTTTGCATTGCACTTTGAGTCAGAGCACCGGTCCCCCGCCACCTGTAGATTCGTGTTGCATCACATTGACTTGCGTACTCCAAGACCCAAGTGTGTACTCCACCATGTAATGTTTCACTTGGAAGGACGTGAAAGCAATCAAAGTCACGTTCACAATTGCATCTTTGTAGCCTAATTTAAGCTCTCAGTCCCGTGAATATTTTCACCATCCGCAACATTAATAGCCTTATCCCAACTATTTAGGGTAGGATTCACGCATGTCTATTTGGATGCGTAATTATTCTCTAGTAAACGCACTGTATACTCATTTGTAAGTTGTAAGGCACGCGCAAAGGCAACATCCTCAAGTCCTAGGTTCGGGGTGTTCAATTTATTTTCCTTCAGTTTCATTCCTAAATATTGATATTTTGAACTAAAGCGAAATGATGAATTCCTAAAAATTTCAGATAATTTTATTGTTTCCTGAAATTGTTAATGAAATATTATTTTAGGTTAATGAAATATTCTATTTTGATATATTAATAAGGATTAAAAGGATAGGTTATACACTAATTATGAAATTTTTGATGGTGTATGAGTAAAAATCCCAATTGATATATCATTATCCAAGTTTCAAGGCCTTATTGACATTTAAATCCATTTGGTTTGACAGGCTGGGTGGAAACTTTGGCCTTTTGCTCATTTGATTACATACGGGGTGGTTCCAGTTGAACAGAGACTTCTCTGGGTGGACTGCGTTGAGCTGGTTTGGGTCATGATACTATCGACGTAAGCATCTGTTATTCATATTTATTAAATCCTTGGGTGAAATCACCTTTTAGTTACTGTAAATTTGTTTTTGTTTTACTTTCCTTCATATGATTCCAACTCTCCCAAATAAATCCCTCATGTTTGACATTGTTATAATTATATGGAAAACTCAAATTTCATAACAAAAGTTGAGTTGTAATATGTGAATTCCTTCTTCATTCAACTTATTCCCTTTTTCATTCAACTTAATTCCTCTTTTTCATCATTAAAAAAATTCCAATTAACATGTGAAGAAATTGGTTTGATGAACGACTTTTTGGGAAGGAAATGAATTCATTTCAGTGAATGAAGAAGTGTATAGTTTGGGTTGTAGATCCTTCGCATGATAATTACCTATTGAAGGAGAAGTAATAGACACTTCAGTCCCTAATCCTTATGTTTCAGACGCAAAAGAAAAGAGAAGAGGTCCGGAGATTCAATTTGAAGCCTTTAATTCACTGAATTTCCTACAATGTTCATTTGTTTCAATTACGTTTCATGTGTGCTACTGCAGTAATTTTTCTTCGTTCAACATAATCCATCATCTTTTTCGTAGTAAATTTCAATTAAGCCTTTCTCTAGATTCATGGAGAAATTGGTTTGATAACTTTGATGGAGATATCTCGGGAAGAAGCCTTTCCTCCTTCCTAATCCGCCACCCTCTTGATGTCCGCTGCGGACTCGCCAGCGGCCTGTCGTCATCCGCCGCTTCAACTAGAGCGAATTTCTTTTCTGGCCAAGTGACCGTGCGGGTTGATCTTTCTCACCCGCATCTTGGTCGCGGTCTCCTGCTCTCTCTCTCTGTCCGCGCGAGGTTCGGCTGTGAATCGTGCCATGTCTTGGTCGCGGTCTCTCTCCTCTAATCTGCGGCCTGTGCGGTCTGCTCCTGTCCGCTGCGGAGATTCTGTGCTGGGAGGTGCTCTAATTGCCTCCTCGTTGTATGACCTTGCCTAAATTCGCCAGAGGTGTGCTGGCGTTTTCTCCTAACCGCCATATTCTGTCTGCTGCGGTCGTCTCCTTGCAAGATTTCCATCAAGCACAGCTCATCATGTTCTACCATGCGAAAAACCGAAATCAGTTCATTACTGTTGCTAGTGGGGACACACTTCCCGTCTCTGGTGCTTGGTGGTCTCCGTTCAGAACCTGAATGGCAGGAAAGAAAATCATCGCAAAATAAAAACGGTGTTGTCGTCTCTTATGTTGATGGCACCGTCCTTGGTCAGCTCCTCTCAGTTCCTTCCACGAGTTCACGTGTGAGTCTTGTATCTATGAGAAACATCATCGCTCTACGCCACCACATCCTTCTCGCGTTCTCCCTTTGACTTGTTCTGATATTTGGGGCCCTTACAAAATTACCAGTGTCTTTGGATCCGCTACTTTGTCACTTTGTCGAACAGTTACCTCCTTCGTGAACCCCCTTGCCAAATAGAGAGCCAAAATATATATATAAAGTCATGTGTTTTGCTGGTTAAAAAAATAAAAAATTCATATTGTTACAACTATGCGTGTTTGGTTGTGTGTGTTTTGTTCACATCTTGGTCTATACAAGCTTGCTCCCGTGCCACTAAATATATGTTTGTGGGCTACCACAAGGGCTACCTTTGTTTTTCTCCATAGAAAAGAAACCACAGTGTGTGATATCCGTGGCCGATTCTCTCTTTCAGTTACTCAAATCCCTTTATCAAGGTCCTTAGCGGAAGCCTGATCCCAACTGACTGCAGCAAGGCTTCCGCTAAGGACCTTGATAAAGGGGAGGTCCCGGGTTCGATCCCGGCTCCCAACAACCTACCCCGGTTAAATTCTCTGGGTGATTTTGTGTGAGATAGTCGGCCAGTGGATTTCAGTGCCCCTCAAATGGGCCCCACGTCAACAATCTTTTTCGTATAAATTTCAGTTAAGCGGATTCTGGAGAAATTGGTTTAATAACTTTGATGGAGATATCTCGGGAGAGGCAATAATTATGTTCTGGAGGAAGTATATTGTTTAGGTGGTAAGTCTTTTTAGCTTTGGGGACAATTGTGTTGTATGAGCCTGCCTTTGGCGTGCCATAAAGTTTCCCAAGCACAGGTTCTACTGAAAAATCAGGGTGTTCGCTGTTTGGTGGTCCTTAGAACAATGGCAGAATAAAATCCGCAAAAAAAAACGATGATTCAGCAGCTCGCGCGTTCACTCTGAATCCAAAACAGTTACAACCCCCTTGCCAAATGAGAGCAAATTATTTAAAGTTAAAATAAAATAAAAAATTCTTTGTTACAACTAAATCATATAGTACCACAAGTTATAGAAAATGTGTGATATATTCTCTCTTTCAGTACTCAAATGGAAATCTGACAAGACATTCAGAGGCATTTTGTGTGATAAGTGCAATAATAGCGGCTCCGAGGTACTGTGACTTTTTAACAAATTGCCTTTTTCCCTTGTTATTATAGCAAAAAAATGTGCAAATTATTTGTTTCTTTATAAATCACTCTGAGGAGACTCGGATATAAAATAATATCGCCGATTGCTGCAAGGGCAAACTGGGAAGATCTTTGGAGAGAGAAGTACAGAGCAGATGCAAAAAGGGAATGATTGCAGATTATATACAGTATTGAAGTTTGTAAAAAAAGAATGGAGAGATAAGTACAGATTAAAAATTATTCCATGTACATTGTTTCTAGTGACTAATCAAATGGATTCATGTTTTTCTTGAATCTTTCTGCCCAGGGAAAAAAGTTCTAATGTTTAAGGAGAACTTTTGTGCTATTGTGGTGTAATGGTGGAGGATCATCAGACTAATCTTGGCTATTGAATTATACCTAATCAAATTGTACTCAAATATAATGGTGGACAGCGAGCCGCATGAAATGTCAAGCGAAGAACGAGTAGTATTGGTGTGTTTTACTGTGCACGGGGGACATCGAGCGATAGTCCAGTGATATTGCAGCTGCACACTATCCATAAGGGCGGTGAATGGCAGAGGTACTGTCACGCGACTGCATGTCGGGCCACCAGTGCAATGATACACACATTACACTACAATGATCAAAATTAACGTGATGGTCCTCCCCATTACACTATGATACCACAAAATTGTTCTTTTTAATATTGTATATAAACTATATATATTCAATATATTGCAATAATACAAATACTACTGTTCTTAGGAATAGAACACTGAAGACCTGTGAGCTTATACAGGTGCAGACATTTCTCCTCTTATACTGCTTGCAACAAAAGGTCGCTCCATCCCTTTCCCTGTTTTTTGTAGCACTGTTTTAGTCGCAATCTGGCCCGCCTCTGCTGCGTGAGGCTCTCTTCGGTCTTTTTTTCGCACAGCTCAAGCAGAAGTTTGTCCAGAAGTTGTGTGCTTTATTCTCAAATTGTTTCATTCAATATACGGTGTGATTGCTGCGGTTTGGTTATTGTTTGTGCTGATTTGGAAGAGCGAGATTCCCCTGTAATTGGTACCAGAGCTAGGGTTTAGGATCTGTTTGGGGGGACTTATTTTCACCGGTCAAGCGGTTGCGGCCGCATGAACCGGGACTTATTTTCACTGGTTCATGCGGTCGTAACCGCTTGACCGGTGAAAATAAGTCCCCCCAATCGGAGCCTTAGATATCCGCCCTTTTCTTGCAGCTTTAGGGTTTGTGGATTTCTTTTGACCTCGAGAGTTTTGCTTGTTTATCGTTGAGGTTGTGGATTGGAAGTTTTATTTGTTTGTGTACAACTCGCGGAGTTGCAGGAGACAAAGAAAAGATTAAAAAAAAGCCTTGTTTGTTCTCATACCACTCTTTGAATTTGCTTTTGAAAGGATTTTAACCTAGAGATTTTTGAAGGAGGCCTCGGGATTTCATGGGGTCCTCCACTTATGTAATTATGGGTAAATTAATTATACTGTTTATTATGATTATGGTTTACATTAACACAGATTAGGCTTTGTAAACAACAGCTTTCTGAGTAAAGCAATAAAAGGCATGTAGCCGAAGGATTGCAATAAGAAATGATAAATACGCAAACAATATGCAAACACTTTCTTAGGGAGCCTGAATCAAAGAGTGAGTGATAGTCAAATACACAGCTGGTATTAATTTCATATTATTGTTCGTCTCTCCGAAAGATGTTCTCGCCTTAGTCATTCAATAAATGCTCGAGCCGTTCTTTTAACGCTTTTAAGGCTCCGTTTGGGGGGGGGGGGGGGGGAGGACTTATTTTCACCGGTCAAGTAGTTATGACCGCATGAATTAGGACTTAAATCTAGAATGTAGTATTAGATGAAAGAAAATCTCATAAGAAATGTTTTTTTTCCAGCAATATGAAAATGTAATGCTTGAAGTCAATGCAAACCGTGAATATTAATCAAAATCAAAATGTTATTTTTAACAAGTTGTCCAAAAAAATACTTCAACAAATCTGCATAATATATATCGTAAGATGTGAATAACATTACTTGTATAAAACAGAAAATTGAGCAACAGTTGGGTGTATTATGCTTTGTGGGACAGTGAGCGATGGAAGTATTATAGGGTGAAGCCCGTGTGTCCGAGAACAAGCGAGCACAAGCAGAGATACTATCGTGATTGGGATAATATCGTCCACGTGCAGAGGTACCATGATAAATGATGGTTTCTTTTTTTTTACCATATTGCATTTTAAAAGATAAAAAATGTTAAAAAAAAGGTGATTGTTAACCGCAACCCGTAATTGGCTAGTCGCACCACAAAATCTCCCAATTATTCGCGCCTTTTCGAAATACGTCTTGTACATGCAATTTCAGGAAAAGTGTTCAACATAAAAGTTGTAGATATCGACGAGATCTACAACTTTCGTGTTGAACACTTTTCCTGAAATTGCATGTACAAGGCGTATTTCAAAAAAGACGCAAAACCTGAGCATATTTCCAAAGTACGCTTTGTACATGGATTTTTAGGAAAAGTGATCACCACGAAAGTTGTAGATCTCGTCGATATCTACAACTTTCGTGTTGAACACTTTTCCTGATATTGCATGTACAAGGCGTATTTCGAAAAGACGCAAAAACTTGGGAGATTTTGGGGTGCGACTAACAAAATAACGGGTTGCTGTTAACAATCACCTAAAAAAAAGCTTAAAAGAATGAAGAATTTATACATACATATATACATACAAAGTCGCAAACGCACATCCCTGACCCTACCGCTGTTCATTTCATTCCCTGCCACACCTGCTCTTCTCCTTCCACAATATCCCTTCCTCCTCATCCAGGTCGCCTCCTCTGTGAGCGGATCACCATCGGCGCATCTCCTCTTTGCACGAAGCAGTATCGGCGACTCGCAACAACCAAACTCTTCTATACGGGAAGCTCCATCCTCTGCCAGCGACGCATCTCTGCGCTCTTCCACGGCTTCATCGTCTTCTTCCTCCTTATGTTCTCCTGCCTCTCTCGCCCTGGACGAAACTCTCTTGACCTGCGGTATCATCTTATTGCCTGTCTAGGTCATGTTTATTTATATGTTTTCTACATGGAGCAGTTCTGTAGCTTGGGCATTTTTTGCTCATCAAGAATGTACTTAACTTTTCTCTACCTAATGTTAATCTAATTAATTGCTATTTTCCCTAACCTAAACTAATTAATCTAATTAATTTGCTCATCAATAATGTACTGACCTTTTCTCCACCTAATGTCAATTTAATAAACTTTTTCATTTATTTCATAACTGCTTACAATGGGTAGACTTTGGTGATGTACTGACCTTTTCTCTACCTAATTTTAATCTAATTAATTGACATTTTCTCCCCCCTAAACTAATTAATATGATAATTTTTTTCATTTATTTCATAACTTCTTACAATGGGGTGGACTTTGGGGATGCTTCCCTGATCGGGGCTATTCAATTTTAGCTTTAGATTTTTTTAGTTACATCCATCTCTCTTCTAATTATTGTTCTGAGCACTATTTTTCAATATATCCACCTCTGCATGAAGCACTATTTGATGATTTGTAAATTCTCATCGTATTATAAAGTTCTCGCTATATCGGGTGTGAGGTTTGATGTCACCGCTCTCTATACGAATGTCGCCACCCCCCGAACAAAGTCGCCACCCCTGAACAATGTTGCCGCCCCCGAACATTTTCGCCGCCCCCGAATATTGTCGTCGCCCCCGAACATTGCAGCTGCCCACGAATAATGTCGATTCTCCCGCCCCCGCACAATATCACCGCCACCGAACAATGTCGCCGCCCCCGGAAAATGTAGCCGCCCCCAAACCTTGTCGCCGCCACCAAACATTATCGCCTCCCCCTAACAATGCCGCAACCCACGAACAATGTCGCCGCCGCCGACACATGTCGCTGCCTGCGAACAATGCCGCCGCCCGCAAACATTGTCGCCGCCCACGAATAATATCGCCGCCCACGAACAATGTCGCCGCCCACAAACAATGTCGCCGCTCACGAATGATATCGCCGCCCACGACCAATATCGCCGCCGACGGCGAATGTCGCCACATGACCAATGTTGGCGCCCACGACACAAGTTGCTGCCCACGACCAATGTCGTTGCCAAGCGGGCGAAGCCCGCAGCGACATATCGAGAACTCGCCAGCGAACTTGCCGACGAGGAGAGAGACCGCCAACGGCCGGGAGAGCGGGCGGAGGCTATGCCGGCGGCGGAAAGTGGGGAGCGGCCGGTGGCGGCGGTCGTTAGGCTTGTGCAGGAAAACCGAAAACGGCGGCGGCGGCGGGAGAAGACGGCGGCGGCGGCCGTGAGGTCCGGAAATAACGGCGGCGACGACCGCAACATTGGGAGAAGACGGCGGCGGCGGCCGTGAGGTCCGGAAATAACGGCGGCGACACCCGCGGCTTTGGGAGACGACGGCGGCCGTGAAGTCCAGAAATAATGGCGGCGACAGCCGCGACGTTTGAAGACGGCGGCAGCGACAGTCGCGACGTTTGAAGACGGCGGCAGCGACAATCGGGGAAGAAAAGAGTGACGGCGACGGCGGCCGCGGGAGAAAGGAGTGACGGCGGCCGCGGGAGAAAGGAGCGACGGCGGCGACGGCCGTAGCGTTGGGAGACGATGGCGGCGGCGCCGGCCGTGAAGTTCGGAAATAATGGCGGCGACGGCCGCGACATTTGAAGACGATGGCGGCGGCCGTGGAAGAGACGAGTGACGACAGCGACGGTCACGGGAGAAAGTAACGACGGCTGCGGCGGCCGTAAAGTCGGGAAATAACGGTGGCGATAGCCGCGGCGTTGGGAGACGACGACGGCGGCCTCCGCGGAAGGGAGGGGGACACGCGGCCGTTCCATGGCCGGCGTCCCCCTCCGGCAACAGTCGCGCCACCCCATTTGCTGACTTGGTCAACGCCACTTCCCGCCAATGGAGAAAATCCCCATTGCTGGCGGGATTATTCCCGCGCGCGGGACGATTTCTGCGCTCGCGGGACGATTTCCGCGCTCGCAGCGCTGGATGAATCCCGCGCGTGCGCCGTTTGGGAGGATTTCCCCGCAATCTCTGCACGGGCCTTGTGTATTTCAGGGAGAGTAAATGCTATTTTTTGTAAAATTGAGAGAAGGTTTTTGTAATTTTCATAATAAGAGGTGTGCATCTGTAATTTTTCAAAGTTAGAGGGGAGGACCCGATGTGTGTGTATATCTATTATTAATAAAGTTGATTGCATTCTCTCCGTCACGCCCGAATCCCGGCCGAATACCTTCGCCCCCAAACGGTTTCATTTGAAAAAGTAATCAACATGAAAGCCATTTAGGCCCCTGATTTGGTCCCCAAAAAACGCCTCTTCCGCAACCACGCGTCAGTATAATGCGCCATCCGGCCCATCCGTGATCACTGGGGTGGACTGATCGCTGCTTTGGACGTCCTGCATAGAAGTAGATCAATCAGCATGACCGAATTTCATGCTGCAAAAACTGCTCTCAATCTCGCCACTCAACATGCTTCCGGATATATTGGTGCCATCTTGGAAGGGGACTCGACTGACTGACTGACGCATGCACAAGAAGATTAAACAGGATCTTTTCTGGAAGCTATATTGATGGCGAGTGTGAATCCAATGTGGCCCGCCTACTTCCTGCCTTCCCAAACATGCAAATATCCCTCGTCAACCGTAAGGCGAACTCCGTGGCAGATCATCTCGTGAGGAATGCATGTTTTTCGGAGTTCAAGTGGGAAAGAGCCAGAGGTATGCCCCTACCCACGCATCTTGTTCAGCTTTTGACGCATGATGTCAATTATGTGTAATCTCTAGCTTTTTCCTTTTCCGCATTATTATTATATATATAGGCTGCGGCCAAATTCACGGAAATGGTATTTTTCGGGGCTCAAATCGAGAGCCTAAACGACTTCATTTAAAAAAGTGATTAACATGAAAGTTGTAAATCTCATCGAGATCTACAACTTTCATGTTGATCACTTTTTCAAATGAGAAACATTTGGTGATCCAAATCCCAAAATTCAGCATTCACACTATAATTTTCTAAAATAACTCGAGCTAATACCTTCTTTTTTATATTAAAAAACTCCAATATTACATAAAATCCAAAGCTTGGACATTCTCCTCCTGGCTGAAGCTCACGCTGCTGTGTGGTTCAGGTTTTGACGCAACGGCCAACATGGAAAACGATCCACAAATCAGTAGCCCGCACTGCTGTTTGGTGTTTATATACAACAGCGAATCAATTAAAAATCCTTCTCTTCACAATCCAAGGCTCCAAGCTATCAAATCCAGACTTCATCCCCAAAAATCGAATGCTGCTGTGGAGTTGCTGGCTGCCTTCATCAAGAGAAACCTCTGTTCCTGCCACTGGAAATTTCAAATTCCCAGCAGAATCAAAAAACCATGAAAGCCTCAAACTTGGATTTCAGCTTTTTGATCGCCGCAGAAGAAAACCCAATTCAGCCATCAAGTTCTCTTCTTACATGGCATTGCTACAGGAATGTTCGAGGCAGGGATTCCTTCATGGAGGCCTCCAACTTCATTCAGAGATGATCAAAAGAGGCCTCGAATCCAATTCAGTTCTCCAGACTCAGCTGCTGAATCTGTACATCAAATGTGATCGCCTCCATTTCGCTCGCAGAATTTTCGACGGCACGGATTTTAGAACCAGCATTCTTTCTTGGAACTCCATGATCACAGCTTATTGCCATTCCAGGCTCGCAGAAAAAGCTTTGTCGATGTTTTTCGAGTTTCAAATGCACGGATTGCATCCGGATGAGTTCACCCTCTCCATTATCATCAAAGCTGCAGAATTGCGGCAAAATCAGCCTTTAGGAAAGTAGATTCACTCGCTTTCTATTAAACTGGGATATGAAATGGAAGAATATGTTGGTAATTCTTTGATTCAAATGTATGCTTCTTTTCAGAATCTAGCAGATTCATGCACAGTTTTTAGAACAATCATGGTATTAGAGAGTCCTGTGAGCTGGAATTCATTGATTCATAAACTCATAGAAAACAGATACCACGACGATGCAATCAAATTATACAAGCAAATGCAGGAAAATAGAGTTCCGCCGACACCTCGAACCCTCACCAGTGTCCTCATGGCCTGTGCAGGACTGAAAGCAATCTCGGAAGGAAGGCAAGCACATGCTCAAACGATTTTTCGCGGGTTTCTTCCCAATTTGATTTTGGAGACTTCGTTGGTTGATTTTTACTCTAAGAACGGAGAAGTGGAGAGTGGGAGGCAAATGCTCGAAAGAATGGAAGAGAGAAATGTGTGCAGTTGGAACTCGCTGATTCGAGGATATTCACAATTAGGTCAAAAAGAAGCAGCTTTGAAGCAGTTTAATTAGATGAGATTGGAGGGAGTGGATCCTGATGACTTTACATTCCCTCCTTTATTGTCAGGAATTGGAGATGAAGACGCTCTCCAAGAAGAATTCAGATCATTGCATGCATACATCATCAAATCCGGTTTACAGACGGATCGATTTGTCGCAACTTCTTTGATCACAATGTACTCTGAAATGCAACATTTTGAAAATTCGAGATTGGCTTTTTCGGATGCGAATTCTCTAGATGTTGGAGTTTGGTCCTCAATTATATCGGCAAGCACGAAGAACGGGGAAGGGGAGGTGGCACTCAGAATATTTTGTGAGATGTTGGATTTGGAGATTGAGCCAAACCAGTTCATCTTTTCAAGCTTATTCACAGCTTGTGGGAATCTATCAGCAATGGAAATGGGGAAACAGATTCATGCCTACTGCCTAAAAAGCAGAAATTTTTCTGACACCGCAACACAGAATTCTCTCATAAACATGTACTCGACATGCGGATGGATCGAAGAAGCAATCAAGGTGTTTGATTTAATGAAGAACCAGAATGTAGCTTCATTCAATTCGATCATTTTAGCACTGGCTCAGCATGGCCATCCTTGAACAATTCAAAAAAATAGAACTTTTTGACTTGAAGCCTGATGAAATCACCACACTGAACCTCCTCACAGGGTACAATCATGCGGGTTTAGTAAAAGGACTGGATTTATTCAGTTCAATGGAAGAGAAATACAAGATCAAACCGAGATATCAACATCATGCCTGCATCGTGGATCTTCTGGCTCGAGCTGGAGAGAGAAGAATCAGTAAGATTCATGGCCGAAATGCCTTTCAGAACGAAAACTTCTCCATGGAGAGTAGTTCTTGGAGCATGCGCTAAGCATAAGAAGATCAAAATTGGTAAGCAGGTCGCACGGTTGCTGCTTGAATTAGAACCTCGTGGGGCGACTAATTATGTGCTCCTGGCTAACAACTATGCAAGGGTCGGAAAATGGATCGAATCTGAAAAGATTAGGCAGATGATGAAAGTAAGAGGCATTGAAAAAGAAGTTGGGCTTAGCTGGATCGAAAACAACAAAAGAATCCACATATTTGGTGTTGAGGACCGATCGCATCCTCTTTCGGCGGAAATAGATAAGAAGCTTCGAGAACTCATCGGAGAGATAGAGGAAATGGGCTATGTGCCAGATGTCAGCCTCGCATCCCGTGATATTGTCAGAGATGATAGAAGAGAAGAATCTCTTTACTATCACAGTGAGAAGCTGGTTTTTGCCTATGGAGTTCTCTCAACTAATGAAGGGGAAAAGCTTATGATCATGAAGAACATGAGAGTATGTGGTGATTGCCATCAGGCATACAAATACTTCTCACTGATCACTGGTAGAGAAATTGTACTGAGAGATAACAGCAGGTTTCACCATTTCAAATGTGGGATTTGTTCATGTAGTGATTACTGGTAAGGGTCATTTACTGGGCCCCCCTCCAACTTTGCATAATTACAGGGACCTCCCCTTTATCGTTGAAAATTACCAAAAACTCCCCTCTTAGTTTACATTGTTAATGTTGGAAACGTGGATAAGCACACGCACACCACAAAATTTTTCACAACAAAGTAGTCGGCGAGACCACCTATGCGAGACCGCCAAGTTGCGTGGTTACCAACCCGGCGAGACCGCACCCCACTTGCGGTTAGATCTCTCAACCCGCACGACCTCGACGTCAACGAACTTCTACTCGCTTGCGAGTCCTCCAGCCAGCAGTACCCTCTCGCGAGTTCACACTCCTCTCGCGAGCTGCACCCCGCGAGCACTACCCAGGCGAGCTGGCTCTGCGAGACCAACAAGCGAGACAGCTACACCCTTGCTGTTAGACCCCCACACGCGAGTACTCAACCCGCGAGTACACCTCCCGCGGCGAGATCACCAACTCGCGAGTTGCACAAGCCGCGAGTTCCCTCTCGCGGCGAGTTCACCAAGCCGCTCGGCTTCAACTTCTAATCGCCCGAACTAGAGCCTCTCCAGCGCTGCAGCGCTCCTCTCTCTCTCTCTCTAAAACCGAAATATGAAGGAGGAAGAAACTTATATTCCAGCAACCTTTAAAATGAAATACAAGGGGCCTATTTATAGGCAAAGTAAAACTATACAACCTCTCTCACAATAAATGCATCTCACCTTCTCTTCTATTAAAAACATACCAAATAAATTTATTAAAACCATTACAATAAAACATAATAAACCTTTGACTTGTTGACCCGGTCAACCAAGTCAATCTCCAATAAAGTCCCCCTCAAACTTGGCAGACCATGCCGAGTTTGCCTTTGAGCTTCTCGAATGTCTCCACCTTCAACGCCTTAGTGAATATGTCCGCAACCTGCTCTCCAGTTGGGCAATGCACCACCTCCACTGTCTTCTGCTCCACTTGTTCACGGAGGAAGTGATATCGGGTCTCGATATGCTTGCTCCTCACATGCAGCACCGGGTTCTTCGCGAGCTGGATGACCGACATGTTATCCACTAGCACTGTCGTTGGCCCTTCCTGCGCATGATGCAACTCTCCCAGAAGGTTTCTCAGCCAGATAGCTTGGCAAGCACATGCCGCAGCTGCAATGTACTCTGCCTCACATGATGATAAGGCTATCGTAGCCTGCTTCTTAGAACTCCATGAGAACACCGCGGTTCCTATGTTGAACGCATACCCGGAAGTGCTCTTTCGGTCGTTCACATCTCCTCCATAGTCGCTATCCGAGTATCCGACTAGCCTCAACTCTCCTCCCGACGAGTACTTCAGGCCATGGTCCCGAGTCCCGTTCACATACCTCAGGATCCTCTTTGCTGCTGTGAAGTGGTCCTGCTTGGGTTCCTCCATGTGCCTGCTTACTACCCCGACCGCATACATGATGTCCAGCCTAGTGAAAGTCAAGTACCTTAGACTTCCGACCAGACTCTTGAACATAGTTGGGTACACTCCTTCCTCTTCAGAATCCTTCCTCAGCTTCGTTCCAGGGTCCGCAGGAGTGGAGATAGCCTTGCTACCCTCCATCCTGAACTTCTTCAGAATCTCCTCGACATACTTCTTCTGGGAGATGAAGATCCCATCCTCTCTTTGTTGCACCTCAACTCCCAAGAAGTAGCTCAGCTCTCCCAAGTCCGTCATCTCGAACTCCTTCATCAGCCTCTTGAACTCTTCGAACATCGCAGGGTTGCTCCCGAGAATATCATGTCATCCACGTATAGACATAGGATCATGATGTCCCCACTCTTCTCCACCTTCATGTAGAGAGCATACTCATATGGGCACTTGATATACCCATTCTCCTGAAGGAATTTGTCTATCCTCCCATTCCAAGCTCGAGCTCCCTGCTTCAGTCCGTACAAGGCTCTGCTCAGCTTGCAGACCTTTCTCTCCTTGCCTTTCACAACGTATCCTGGAGGCTGCTCGATGTACACATCCTCCTCAAGGTACCCATTCAGATACGCCGCCACAACATCCATTTGCATGATAGTCCATCCGTAGTGTGCCGCCAGTGCGATGATCAGCCTTATAGTATCGATCCGTGCCACTGGGGCGTAGACTTCATCATAGTCCACCCCTTGGACTTGTCTATACCCTTTCACCACCAGTCTTGCCTTGTGTTTCTCCACAGCTCCGTCTTTGTTTTTCTTCACCTTGTAAACTCATTTCACTCCGAGGGGTTTGTGGCCCGCCGATGAATCAACTAGCTCCCATGTATCGTTCTTCTTGATGGAAGCCATCTCGGCATCCATTGCCTTCCTCCAAGATTTCTCCTGGGCAGCTTCTTCATAGGACCGTGGCTCGCAATCTGCTAAAAGACAATATAATGAATAGTTAGCATGAATTGGGACCGTCTCCTCATAGATCTCCGCCAACCCCTTCATCCTGGGTGGTGGACTCTCGGAGTCACTCCGGCTCCCGCTTCCTCTTCCAGAATTGCCTCCATTTGAGCTTTCCCCTCTTGAATAGGAGGTGGAAGCTCCCCCTGAATTTCTACTCGGTGGTGATGGCGGCTCAGCTCCACCATTCTCGGTTCCAGCCTCGTGACCACCCTCTTCTTCATCTTCAAAGAACATGCCCTTCATACTTCTTGTCTCCTCATCCCAGCTCCAGCTGCTTCCTTTTTCAAACACCACGTCCCTCGAGACTATGGCCTTTCCCGTCACCGGGTTGTAAAATTTATATGCCTTGCTCTCCGAAGCGTAGCCAACAAAAATGCACTTCTCGCTCCTATCATCGAGCTTCTTCCTTCTCTGGTCCGAGATGTGAGCATGAGCTACACACCCGAAGACCCTTAGGTGTTTCACACTCGGCTTCCAGCCGCTCCATGCTTCAAACGGTGTCA